>CAWTZC010000355.1:24835000-25140000 GCA_963919715.1 Microtus obscurus | reverse complement strand
CTACCAACTTTTAATGAAATTTCTCCCAAACTAGACATAACAGAAAGAAGTTTTTCACCTAACAAAAAACAGCTTTAGTGAATGCACATACGTGTAATAGATAAATATATAGCTCATGAAAATTCAAACACTTTGACCTTAAGTGAATGATAATGCCTGCTTGCACCACTTCTACTGGACACTTTCCTATAGTCAATGTTCTAGGGAAAAATAGAAACAAACCCATTCCATTTGAAGCAATGGATGAAAAAAATATCTTTTCAGATATTGTGGTCACCTGTTGGAATCTACAAAAGGAGCTAGGAGCATTTGTAGGTGAACTTAGCATGTTTATAGTACACAGGGATGGACGGAAAAAAAATTCTTGTACATGTACTTAGTAGAAACAAAATAAGAGGAGCACTGTCTTGGAAAATAATAGGAATAGAAACATTCAACATGAGACCTGAACATAAAATATAAGCCAATTTCTCATGACTTAAAATAAACACCCAAAGATTGAGATGGCAATTTTGAATAAATTCCATTCTGATAATAAATTCTCAGAAAATTTAAGAATGATAAAGAAGTATCCATGGGACATAAAAGAATCTCAAATAAACTATGGCGAGAAGATGGAGTTAATAATAAAATAACTGAAGTCAATGCTTAGTATGCCATTACAAGGACATAGAGCATAGATTTTTCTTGACTATTCATAGATTTTTAATAGATATGACATACCATTTTAAAAACAGCTTCACAGAGTTAAGAATATACCAACTTTATGAGGGAAGCATTTCATTCTTAGGCATTTAACCAGCTTTAATAAAGAAAACTGATTTTATTTTGTATGCGAGTTTACAAAATATTTCTATTACTAATCCTCATTAAAAATTTTCCAAACACCCATACATAGGTCAGTGAAAAAAAATGTGGTATATCCGTTCAATGGAACACTACTCAACAATAAGAGAAACTAATCAATGAAATAATCAATAATGTAGATGAATCTGAATTCACTCAAAGTGAGATGTCATACACAGATCCATGCTATCTATATCAAAGCACACAAAACTGAAGCAATCGGAAGTACGTGACAGATAGGTGAAATGATTATCTTCTGTCTGTGGAAGCAAAGGGTTAAAGATTACAAAGCAACATTGGGAATTTTTAAGTTATAGACACATTCATTATCTTAATTTCAGTATTCATTATCTTAATTTCAATGATCATATCATTGGTAGATAATTATGCTTGTTGTACCATATTAAATATTTTAGGCAAGGTTCATTTCATCCCAGTTATAGCAGTAAAAAAATTAATTCTGGGGGATAAATTAAAATAGGAAATATATTGAAACTATAAAGAATTTCAGAGTATAAAATGAAACCCAGGCTCCTTTGAGTTCCGTTTAAAATTATGCTCCCACAAACTCTTCTCCACACAGCAATCTATATAAATTTATATTATATAAATTAAGTCATACATACGCATGTACATTATGTTTATATACATGCATATACCCATTATTATACATGTTTCACTATTAATCAAGCTAATGGCTCCTATGTTAGCGTAATAACAATATCACAAGGTTTGAATATGAAAAGTGCTTAATGTGACATCTATTTTTTCCTGGAATGGCTGATGTTTTCCTCTGCTGCCTCTTGATGCCTGCTGTTCCCTGTCCCTCCCTGCCTGCCTGCCTCCCTCTCAGTGTCTCTCTGTAGTATATTCTTCTGTCTTTTAATGTATTTTTTTCCTAAATTGAAAAAATTGAATATACCTATCTAAATATCTTCCACTATGCTATAAGCTTCACTGGCTAATGACACCGGACTTTTATGTTTGTTCATTGTCTGGGTATTGTTTCTCCAGCTCCTCCAATGGCCCTTCTCAGCAGCCTAAATGAGTAGATGAACAAGCATTTCTGTCTATGCAAATGGCCTGATTTAAATTGTATTGGCTCTTGCCTTAACATGCACTTAGGTGCATCACCTCTGTTCATCAAAATAACTTTTCCCAAGCTCTGAAGACTGGCTCAGTTCTGAGGTGAGCACGACCCACCCTTCCTTTGATGCTAGGCTCCTCCCATAGCTGGGGCATTGTCATCCACCTGACCTGATTCTGTATTCCCAAAGTTCTCTTCACAGACCACCCAACTGCACTGATGTGCTGCTCAGTTCAGTTGTTGGGCCTGACTGCTTGGAGCTGATGGCAATTCATGGCCAGAATGCAGGCTGTGGGTTGGCAGAAGGACACAGAACTCCTCGCACCAGGATTTTCTGAGAGCTTCCCAAAATGCCCCTAGATGTTGCCAGGAGCCTGCGAAATGAGCCCCTGTTGTGCGATGTTTCTCTCTCAGCAATGCTAACTGCAGCACCAAACCCATCACACCTGTCTCTAAACTGGCATGGAAAAAGGCTGTTTTACTTCTTTCTCTGAGACCATCTGCCATGGATTCCCTTTAAATTTGATTGCCTACTTTTGAGTCCTTTATCCTGTGAACGTGTATCTCAAACCAATGCTTCACAAGCATCTCTCCTTCCTAGGCTTCATTTACATCTTAATTGCTGGTTTAGGCTAAAATATTGAAAAATGTAAAGTCAACCTAGGAAAAAGTTTAGGTTTTTCTGTTTTCCCACGAAATTGGGAGGGACAGTTATGTGGATTAACAGGCTGGGGTGAACATTTTAAATCTTTAAATGATCAAAGTAAACCGATGCAGAACATATCATGGAGATCTTATTGGGGTCATATTGCCATCGTGGGAGCCTAGGCTGTTTGGGTGCTCACCTTCCTAGATCTGGATGGAGAGGGGAGGACCTTGGACTGCCCACAGGGCAGGGAACCCTGACTGCTCTTCGGGATGGAGAGGGAGAGGAAGGGGAGCAGGGGAGGGGGAAGGAAATGGGAGGTGGAGGCGGGGAGGAGGCAGAAATTTTTAATAAAAATAAATAAATAAATAAATAAATTGTCATGCTTTCTACCCCACATTTGTAAGCTGATCATAGAAACAAATGATTCCAAAGCTTTCCATCTTTCTAGATTGTAGAAATTTACAGCAGCACGTGTAAATTTCATAAGGCAGCCAATCCCATCCTGTCACTACCAATAACAATTCTGAATATGAACGATGATGATACCCATTAAAACAAAATCCAGTAAAAAGAAGGCTGTTCCCACTTACACGAGTGATTTCCATGTATAATCTGCCTGTTAAATTTCCGATATTTGAGTCTAGTCAAAAGTCATCTAGGAATTGCAACGAAACCAATTCCAAGTTTAAACCAAGAGTGAAATTAAAAGAGTAAAAGCTTAAAATGAATTTGAGACCAAGCTGTGGTCAAGTGATGATGCTCTTGGTGCCTTTGATTCATAGGCAGCTACACAGAACTCACACCCAGCCAGGAAGGGACCGCTCCACGCAACTTGGGATTTCAGGTTGGTTCTGGCCACTGAATAGGTGATTGCCACTAATGACTTATAAAGCCTTCCTTCATCAGAAAACAGTGCTTTTCACCTGTTTGTATTATAGGAATGATGCCAGACTTTTCTAAGATATTAGTGTCTTGTAACCCATTTAGTAATTTAATAAATTCTTGGTACAATTCAAAACAATTTCTTCGTACTGTAATATTTGTCTTTGAAAACATACTTTATAGCTTTATGATGGGTTCACACTTGTAATCTGCTGGATACTATGGGCCTGTAGGCTAAAAATGGATGCCCCAATGGCACAGAAGAACTTTGGATGACTGTTCAGGTAGTGAGAGGTGGGATACCCTATAATGCACCTCTGCAGCCTTGTATATCTGTCCTATGTACAACAAGCTGCTCAAGTATCCTTTTGTGTTAGTTTAACTGTCAACTATCTGCTCTAGTGGATTATTAAACACATGATGAGGACTCATGTCTATTTCTTCTTTCCCTCCATCCTTGACACCCAACATCATGTCTGCAAAGTGGTGGCACTGGAGGGAAAATATCACTACATTACTTGCTCTAGAAGATACAGAGGAAACATATAATGCAATATATTCTGGATACTTTCAGTTTAGAGGAAAATTAGCAAACACTTTTTTTCTGGAAGATGAAGAGAAAAACAATTTCCCTCAAAGGGCAGAACATTTTAGTAGGAGTCAGTTCACACAGGGATGTTGGAGGAGATGCTTGCTTGGTTCCTGGCCCACTTAGCTCAGAAATAATCACACAGAAACTGTATTAATTAAACCGCTGCTTGACTCAATAGCTCTAACTTCTTATTGACTAACTCTTACATATTAATTTAACCCATCTCTATCAATCTGTGTATCACCATGAGGTCATGGCCCACCAGCAAAGTATTAGCACATCTCTCGTGGCAGATCCATGCTGTCCCCTAGACTCCGCCCTTCTTTCTCTCAGCATTCTGTCCAGTCCTTCCTGCCTACCTAGTTTCTGCCTACAGGCCATGCTGTTTCTTTATTCATTAATGGTAATTACAACACAACTCCCACATTACCTCCCCTTTTCTGTTTAAATGAAAAGAAAGGTTTTAATTTTGAAATAGTAAAATTACATATAACAAAACAGGTATCAATCAAGAATTACAGCTACAATATTTCTGTTTACTTTATCTTTTATCATAACTAAGGAAAACTATAACTACCTATCTATTCCTCAACTCCATCAAAGTCTCAAGAAGGATATAATATTACTGAAGTAAACAAGAAGTGCATTGTAAGCAACTTAGTTATGGTAAAAGAAAAAAGCTTGATTTGACTTCTTTTTTAAAAGTCAGCTTTGTAATACCACCAAGTCTCCTTATCCAAATATTCATTATCCTAGGCAATGCAGTTAAGAGTCTACATACAGAAGCAAAATCATTATACTACACCAATATTTACTAATGAAGTCACACTATAAAAGAGCCCTAAGCAGCATTCATCACTGCCCAATTCCACCATTTGCTTCAATCCATCAAATTAACCTCATAATCTGTGTAGGTCAAATTCTCATTGACTGTTAGACTCTGCCTTTATGCCATCATTGTAACAAAATTAAATTGAAGTAGATTTATACAGCATTAATTACTCTTTTTATTTTTTTAACAGATTATTTATTTATTTATTTATTAAAGATTTCTGTCTCTTCCCCACCCCCCCACCGTCGCCTCCCATTTCCCTCCCCCTCCCCCAATCAAGTCCCCCTCCCTCGTCAGCCCAAAGAGCAAGCAGGGTTCCCTGCCCTGTGGGAAGTCCAAGGACCACCCACCTCCATCCAGGTCAAGTAAGGTGAGCATCCAAACTGCCTAGGCTCCCACAAAGCCAATATGTGCAGTAGGATCAAAAACCCATTGCCATTGTTCCTGAGTTCTCAGTAGTCCCATTGTCCGCTATGTTCAGCGAGACCGGTTTTATCCCGGGCTTTTTTCAGACCCAGAGCAGCTGGCCTTGGTGAGTTCCCGATAGAACATCCCCATTGTCTCAGTGTGTGGGTGCACCCCTCATAAAGAAGGCATTCTGAAGTTTCCTCCTAAACATCAACAAATGTTAGGGACAGATTATTATAATATTAGGAGCTTAAAGGGAGCTTCAGATGAACCTATATCCATAAGAGAATATAGTGAACATTTAGAATGTTTAGAAACTGAGATTGGCATCTTTTAACTTATTGACTAAAAATGGAATTAAATGGTCTGATCAACACATAAAAAACATTTAAAGATAAAATAGATTCTGAAGGAAAATGACAGAGACCTGCTGTGAGTTTACACTTAACACTGGAAGGTAGGCCCTCAGAATGTGTATAGTAAGCCTGCCCAGGAAAGATTCAGGGAGTACCAGTACTGCTAGCCAATTTCCTTCTCTAGTCCCCTCCTCAAACTTTTCTATTTGTATAATTTATTTTATTGCTGTTGTCAGGTATCTGTAGAAAAGTACATTTTAAAAGTATTTTTTAAAAGTAAATTAATTACTTTAAAATAAAATTTCAACATTCTTTATTGTCTTTGTTTCCATTCAGAGCTTATTATGGATTGAATTGTGTCCCCCCAAAATGCTAAAGCACTAGGCCCCAATGCTTGCAAAAGGACATTATTTCAATAAGGTATACTCTGACTGGAATACAGATGTCTTTCTCCCAAATTATAATTCTTTTGCTAAGATCCAATTTCTATCAGAGTATACTAAAAGCTGAGGCCTTCAGGAAGTACTTGATCATAAAGACTCCAATCTCCTGACGGGATCAAAGTCTTAACAACAAAAGAGATTTGATGTAACAACACTGTCACCTCTGATACTTGAGAACACGTAAAAGACACCATCTAGGAAGCAGAGAACAGTTTTCCCAGATCTCAAATATAATGATACCTTGGCTTTAGACTGCTTATTTTCCACCATGATTAGAAGCAAATTTCTGTTTTAGAATTACCATGTCTGAGTATATTGTTTAGTGTTCCAAATGGACAAGCATAGTATCTACAAGTTGAAATAAGTTCATGGACCAGGACTCTAGTGCATTGTTACTGTGTCCTTATCAAAATGGGGGAGTTGTACAAACACAGAGAGGTGGGGAAGGGAAGAGAAGAAAATTAGCTTTAGAAATATGATATTCAGGATGACCCATCCACAAGACAAAGACCACCAGTGATGACCAAGACCTTAGCAACAGCGAGAGTAGTTTCCCCATCACAGTCTTAGAAGGAATCAACCCTGGATTCCCTTTATTTTAGACTTCAAGGCCACAGAACACCAAGGCAAAACTAATTCTCTTCTCTAAGCCATCAATTTGTGGTACTTTGTCACTGCAGCCCTAGCAAGCTAGTATACCTCTCAAGCCAACCAAGTCATGTGCACTGTGAAGTTTGAAAATTTTCTTTCCACATTCTTCTACAACTTTTAGAGCTTCATCATTGTGTACCAAAAATAGGCCATTCTGACTCCATGAATCCTGGACAAAAGTCACTTTTCTTCACAGATGTGCTGTCTGGCTAGAGAGAGCACTGCAAAGCACAGTTACTCAGAAGCCTTGAGTCAAATGAATAGCTTCAGGGTTGTCTGCCTGTTGGGCTAATAATGCTTTCTTGGGAAGGTGTTTCTGTCTCCCTCCACTGGGGATTCATTCTGTGGTCTTTGCCATAAGGTTAAAAAAAATCGGGCAGTAGTGGCTCACACCTTTAATCCCAGCACTTGGGAAGCAGAGACAGAGAAGCAAAATCTCTGAGTTTGAAGTCAATGTGGTCTATAAGAGCTACTTTCAAGACATTCAGGGCTGTTATGCATAGAAACCCTGTCTCTAAAAACAAAACAAAAGCATTTTAACTTATGCTTTAATTAATTCTATCATAGTGAAATGTTCATGTTAATATTGTGTTTTTATCTTATTTCCATGCGAAATACCTTTAGCTGAGCATCATCCATTAAATCTGACTTGTAGAAGGAAATGACAATGTAAATCTATAAACACATTTGTTCTCAGCTTACAGTTTCCTCATATTTCCTCTCCCTGAACATAAACCTTTAGTGTCGTAAAAAGCCTTACCTTCCTTTTTCCAGGCAGTAACAGCTCGGGATAACTACAGATAAGAGAATGTTGTAAAAGATAGTTTGAAAAGAATAGGGAGGGGGTAGGGAGGGAGGGAGGGAGGGAGGGAGGGAGGGAGGGAGGGAGGGAGGGAAAAATAAGGAAGGAAGGAAGGAAGGAAGGAAGGAAGGAAGGAAGGAAGGAAGGAAGGAAGGAAGGAAGGAAACTGGGTCTTGGGTCCTCTCATTGTTACATCTAACATTTGCTGGCTTCTCAGGTGTTATTTCTTTCCCAAATAAATTATAAGCAAAAAGCAATTCTGAACTGAAATAAATCTATTAGTGAGTTCTCAATGCTGAGAGAAAGCCTGTCTGTGACATCTGACTTGACTTTTCAAATACCCATGAAATCTCTTCTGACCATTTTCTCTGTGAATCTATCATTCAGGATTCAAGCACACAGCCGCATTTCAGATAAAGGCATGTAACTTGGAATGAGAAAATTCTACTTCTTGGAAATAGTAAGAACCTGAACAAAAGGTTTATGGGAATAATATAGTATTTTTCCTATGATGCGGTGAGAAGCCTAATACACTAACATCCTTTCAGTCTTACTTCACAGGAATACGTCCAGGTCCAATGCTAAAACCAAATCTCCTTAGTGGTCATGACGGCTCTCCACCTCCTGCACCCTGGTGAGATGGGATGGAAGATTTCTGATTCCCTTGCTTAAATCAGCAGTGAGAAGCCTGTAACAACCCTATGCACTTTCTCATCAAACACAGACCTGCACAGAGCAACTAGGAACAAGCCTTGTGGGTATGCACCCTCCAGCTTTATGTCACAGGGATGTTGTAGGCAGCGTCCCTGAATCAGCTGAGGATCAGATATCACAGAGCAGATGTCTAGACTCGAGGCATTTTCCACCAGCTATATAGACATAATGTTTATTTTTCAGTTGTAATTTTGAGACTATAATTACATTTCTCTCCTCCCCTTTTCTCCCTCCCAACTTTTCCATGTGCCTCACTACTCTATTTCAAACACATGGCCTCTTTTTAGTTGTTGTGACATGTACATACACATCACACACACACACACAACATGCACACACACTCTTAAGTATGAAAGTAAACCTGTTCCGTCCTTTTAATGTTACATCTATGTACATGTTTTAAGGGCTGACCATTTCTCCTGCTTTTATTTTTCTTTAGTAGACTCCATGAGATCAAAATGGAGTCATAAAATTTCTAATATATACGTGACATCCTGGACCTTGTGATGTCAGAGAGGCAATATATGAAATGATTGATCGAAGGTGATATAAAACAACTTACTGCCCAACCAGATTAGAAACACACACACAACTTGATACCAATGCTAAAAACCTGTGTTACTGGCTTATCTATCCAGGCTATTTTATCATTTCTGAAAAGTCAATTCCTCCTATTTATGTTTAAAAAATATACTTAAAAGACAATGGTGTGTTTTATCAACTGTCTTATACACTGCATGCTTATCCCTCTTGATCCCAACCCTAATAGTATTGCTTGACCTACTATAATATTTGTTTTATTCCACTCTATGCACACAATGGAATTAGGAGAGCATTCTCTAAATGTTAAGTAATTTCAAATAGTTCAGGAGAGCATTGCAATACAAAATTCATAAATATTTTTATATGCATTTTATTTTAATCTGTAGTCTTTGTCACCATGTGTGCTTTATATCAAAGTGCTTACTTGACCCTGTTAGGTACCGCATTGGACAGTACAGATAGAGGATGAGATAACACTGGCCTATTTCAAGATCCTCCCCTTAACTGCTAATGGGAATTGACGCAATTCTATTTAACATGCATTTGGCTCAATTTTTAATATGAAAGGAGTACTGTGCAGTTTTCAGTGTCTGAGCGACTCAAGTGCCTCCTCAAGGAACAACCAAAATGGATTGCATTCCAAACTTCAAGAATAGGTTTTTCTTAGCTTAGTCATTGACATTTATTTAATCCAAGTCTTAAAGCCATTAAAGGTAAAACACTTCAAAACAAAATTTGTCAATGAAGTCCTGAGGTTCTTGACCATGCTAGTGGAGAAGCTTTGAAAGAGGAAGGACCTGGAAAGATGAGGCATGGTGCCTAAACTTTCTGTTTGAACCAACACCGACCCGCTTTGCCAGAGGCAGAGAAAACATAGCAGGTGAATGGGGGTAAGATGGGGTTTGCTCATTAGTCTGCACTATCTGGGCCTGTGCTAACCAACTCATGAGTCTTCTCTCTCTTGCCGTTGCTTCTTGCTTGTTCCTCTCCAGGCTTGCAGGCAGGACTCAGCCCTCTTCCTCAACTCCATATGAATGTACATTTACTCCTGACTAGACATTTTTTTTTCCAGCTTCGGTCTTTCCACCCACCAATCCAGAAACATAGTACTTAGACCTGAGACTTTCATGAAGTGGAAGCTTCACCTCATCTATCCCACAACAGTTTTCTGAGAAGGGGGACCTCCATTATCTATGCTTGTAGGCAATAGAGAAGGGGAAACAAACACTGCATGAAATGCCATACTGTGTTCCAATTTTGCAGTCAGATCTTAACTATTATAACAGGGAGATGTGCTGCCAGTTTGGTTCATGCTATGAAAGAATTTGGAGGAAGTAACACAGTGTGGATGTAGTGAGGGTGGACCCTGCCTGAGCAGACAACAGAGTCATTTGGACTATGCAGATTGTATAGTCGCCTGCAAACACCATGCACAACCAAGTGTGGGATTGGTACAAGCAGAATTCCAACCTCATCAGTGTATTCTGACCCAAACTTACACTCATTCTGGTGATGTAAAGGAACATCCCATTGGCTCATGGGGAATGGGATGATTGGGAGGTGTGGTTTTGTTGAAGTAGGTGTGGCTTGTTGTAGGAAGTGTGTCACTGGGAGTCTAGGAGTGGGCCTTAGGATTTCAGAAGCCCAGATCATGTCCTGTGTTACTCTCTTCCTGATGTCTGCCAACCCAGGTGTAGAATTCTCAGCTATCTCTCCAGCAGCATGTGTGCTTGCATGTCACCATGCTCCCTGCCATGATGATAAGGGACTGCATCTCTGAATTGTAAGCCAGCCCCAGTTAAGTTTTTTTTTTTTTTTTTTTTTTTTGTATAAGAGTTACTATGGTTATGTCTCATCAGAGCAGTAGAAACCCAATGACCCATATGAAGTGTCCCTCTGGAATCCTTTTTTTTTTTTTTTTTTTTTTTTCTAGACAGGGTTTCTCTATAGCTTTGAAGCCTGTTCTGGAACTAGCTCTTGTAGACCAGGCTGGCCTCAAACTCACAAAGATCCACCTGCCTCTGCCTCCTGAATGCTGGGATTAAAGGCATGCGCCACCACCACCCAGCTCCTCTGGAATCCTTTAATAATACTGATTAAATGTTTCTGATAGCTTGCAGCTACAGTGAGACATATTTTAAAGTCACAAACGCAAACAGAAACCCTGCAAAGAAGTTACTACATAAGGGAAAACAGGAAGAAAATGTAGCATGTGGGAGTAACATCCATGTTGAAGACAGGAAAGAAAGCTCCCTCTCTCTCTCCTTCTCTGCTGTGCACTGCATTATCAACTGAGAACCCCTGCAGAGTGGCTTTCTGAAGAATCCAGAGACTAAAAATTTTAAGCAAGAGAGAAAGAGATGCACACAGTCTGGGTCTACTGTTGTCCCTCTGGACGAAGGCAGAGAAGACAGGGGGCTTCCACAGGCTGAAACATCAAATATTTTCTTGTCTCATACAAAGGTTTATTTCTGTTAGAATCAAATAGCAATTGATCCCGTATGACAGGTAGAAAGCTTACAGTAAGCAAGGAAGTCAACTTTACAAAGAAATAACCATTGTACTGAACTTAAAATAAGTACCTCACAGTCAGAGGAAAATTCATTTAGATAAACAAGCCCACAGGCACTGCTGGCAGAGCCACCATTTGGGAAGAGAAATAGGCTACCTGGAGACTGTTTTAATATTTGCTTTCTGAAAAGTAAAATGGTACCAGGATCCCTCAGGTCACAAAAATGACAGCCCAGCTTTGGTAACAGTGGCTCAAAAGACAGCTTCATTTTTAGGAGAGAGCAACAGAGTAGAGAGAATTGTCAAAGCAGGATGTATTAGGAGCCCTCCTCCTCATCTCCACAGTTCTCCCTCCAGCATCTTACAGGGTTGGCAGTAGAGGGTGTTACCACCCTGGTTTTCAACAGAATACCTGTGTGTGCCTAAGCAGATACACATGCTTTGGTGACATAGTGTCATTGTCTTGCCTCTTGGAGAGAACATTTTACTTCATAACAGTGGAAACCCCCTCTCAAATGTATATGCCAGCTGATGAGTCTAAGGCATCCATTTCTTGGGGAGTTCCTATTTTGTTCCCACATTAAGAGCTCCTGACTGGTTTCACAAGTGAGGAAACCCTGTTGAATTATATGAAGCGAAGATTCTCAGGATTAAATAGAGATGCGCTGTGGATAAGGAAATGATGACATGGGTGAGTATGAGGTTGTGTGAACGCAGAGTTGAGTGCATGCACCAGGAAGAACAGGGCCTGCGAACTGGAGCTAAATGCAGTTGTTTCTATAAACACATGTTAGGGGGCTACTGTCTCGTCCATCTGTTGATGAGTGTCCGTGGCTGCTTTTGTACCACTATATAAAGTAGACATATTTATTGATCCCAAGGAGCAAGAAAAGAAAATTCAGCAAGCAATACTATATCATCTGATAAACAATAAAAATGAAAATTAAATTACAAATTAAGCATGCCCCCAAATTAAAATTTAAATCTGTTTGTGTTGTTATTTTCTAAGTTTTTAAGTGCCTTTAAACTGAAATAAGAATCACATTTGGTCCTTTACTTCATTGGATATATAAGAGCCTGCCATTTTGTGGGTGGCCACCAAAGCATGATACCAACAAGTAGATGAGAGGGGTGGCCTGTGTAGCTCCTGTGCATAGGACTCTGCTGGAGTAGCAATTTTTAATGTGCAGCCTGGAGGGCAATTGACCCTGAACAGGTGCAGATATGTAGCCCTGTACACTGTTCAAATAGCAAACATTCTGCCCTCAAACTTATGATGCCGATGACTGGAGACAACTGGGATCTTTCCCAGGAACTAAACTGGAGGCCATGAGTCGAGTAGTGGTATTGAGAGAGCTTATGAAAATAGCCAATCAACAAAGGGAATTATGTCAGAGAAACCAAGAGCAGCAAGAGACATGTCCAATGGATGTCCAACACAAAGAACTATCCATTTTGAATTCTTCCCAGGACACTCTATATAGCAGGGCTGCATCATCCTTACTGAGTCTTGCCCTCACGCGAGACTTCACGTCCGATTTTTTTCTCATGGTTTCTTTTGAGTATAGGAATCCATGTCTCTGTCATTTGCTTTGCTTTCTTTAAATAAACAGCTCAGAGAGATTGAAATGTGAGCAACTTTCTTCAGGTAAGAACCATCCGCACCCCACACTTGCACCTAATGACAGAAGGATTCACGTTAAAGAGACAAAAACAGCAAAGAATAGCTTCCTTGATATGGAAAGTTTATAAACTCTATTACTTTCTGCTCAGCTGTTATCTCTGTACACTAGAATGCTTGCACGATGATGGAAGCCTGTCATCCTGGCTGATAAACTCGGCTGGTGTTATTTAGTCTTCAGTCAGTAATTTGGAGCCAATACTATGCTTGAAATGAAAGTAAGTAGGTACATAGTATTGAGCTAGACATTAAAAAGTACTGTCTAAATGACCTCTGATGGCTCAGGTTCTTTGAAATGCATGGACAGCCTGGCCCTGCTTATGCAGCCACCTGCAATAAATTTGCTAGTCTTCCCAGGCGCCAACCAGGTACACTGTTGGCTTCTCTGCGGGAAAGCCTACAGCAATCATTGCTTTCACCAGTTCAAGCTGCAATGCCGCACATGCAAAGCTGCAGATATGTGCACGGCTATGACTTCAAACACAAGGAAGGATTCCGTTTTCTTTCTCGTTAGTAACTCATAAATTATTATACCACAGTCTTCTGCTGATGGATGGGACCCTATGTTGGCTGATAATTTCTGACTCAAGAACAATCTTATTTCTATACTACTAGGATTTAGTACAGAAGGGGACACCAAAGTGTGCTATACTTTGATCCAGTTCTGTGTAGCCACGCCTGAGAGGAAAGGTGTTTGTTACAATGGTAGTGGTTACCACAACTGGACAACTTTTGAGAATTTATGTCACAAAGCTCTTAGATATACAATCACTTAGCCCTTTGGTCATTTTCCAGATCATTGTCATCAACTGTAGTTGCACATGAAGCATTTAAGACACAGACAATTGAACTATACAGACCTTTAAATTCACATAAAGAATAAGTGGCCACAGAGAGCCTGACTATAGAACCTATGTTTTTAACAGCTTGTAACTAGCTGGGAGGAAAACATAGTGTGGACTTATACTTCTCTAACTGCAAAAAAAATCAGACTAAGAGTGTTATAGTAAGTGTAGTAAGAAATAAAGTAACACTTATCAGAGTTGAAGAGAAATAGGTTCAAATATCAACTCTGCCTTGAATTAAGCAAGCTAAACTTGAAGAACAGCACCACCCATTCTAGGTTCTGTATTCTTATCTACAAAATAGTAAGCTGATGCCTTCCAATCTAGGTTTTATGAGCATGAAGAAGTAATATTAAAAATATGTTGGTAGATTTCGGTGTTGTATTTGACATACAATAAGCCATGATTTCACAAAGCTGTATTGTTCGTTTTCCTTTCTTTCATGAAGTTGTGAGGAAAGTATTTGGTCTTTTTTGCCTTGATTTTATAGACAACCTCTACCTTTTTTTTTCTTTTGCCCAGAAAAAGCAGAAACATAGATTTTTTTTTTTTTTCTGAACAGTTCAACATGCGAGACTCCTCTCTGAAACGCCTTCGACATTAGACAATAGTTTGGATCCGTTAAGATGCATAGGATCAATTTTATGAAGCTAAATCTGACTCTTCAAGTTGCCCTTCAGCACTCTCCGGGAAAATAAGTGTAACGTGGACCTACATTAATCTATATTTATGGCCTCCTGATTGCACCATCATTCTATACGACTGCTGCAAGTGGGTACAAACTCCTAGGCCCTTCTAACCATGCTTGATGTGTTTGTATTCCTAACAGGTCCACTAAAGAGGACAAAGCCCTTTCACAAGATAATCTTAAGCTTGATCCAATACCAAGATATTGTCCGGAGAGACAGGTGTGGTCAGAGACACAGTTCCAATGAGATGGGAACCAAACGAGCTGGACTAATGGATAAACCTTCCAGGTTCAGATAGTTTAAATGACATTCCTTGCAAAACTCCTCTTCATTTTCAAGACTTCCATTGACAGATCCATTAAGCAATGCTCACTCAACTTCCTAAAGAAATGGAATCAAATAGTCCAGGAGAATTTCTGAACTGGAAGAGGATCTTTTTATTCAGTATATAAGGCCAGGCTCATATCAGGAGAGCTCCTGTACACACATATTTTAATGGTGGAATAAAATAGAGAGTTCATAATGATAGTATTTAATTTTTATTCTGAAGTATGTGGTTTATATTCTACTTCCATGTCTATGAAAGTATTTGTGTTTCTGTTTCATGGACTAACAAAAGTTATTACTAATTTCCAGATACTTTGAGTCCTTCTTAGCAGGAAATCAATGGAAAATTCAAACTGCAGCATGAATTCTCTTTGTTCTTTTTAGTAATAAAAACTTGGAGTCAGCTAATGGGGGTGAAAGCTGAAGGACCAGAGAAGCAGAGCAGCCAGCCACTGGAGTTCTTATTTCTATAAATGCTCAGACAAAGTGACAATCTTGCCCTCAAACTGCCCCCTCAGACTGCAAACCTCAGACTGACTGCATTTGCAAGGTAGAGGAAATGCTACAAAATTAGAGGTCAGCCTTGGCTACATAAAAAGTTTACAGACAGCCCTGGCTATGAGAAACAAGGTCATAAAATACCAAAGGAAGGGCTATTCAATTAAAATTAAGTGTCAATATAACTTATCAGTATTGAATTTAACCTGGGTCTCATGACTTGAAGCAGTAATTGTAAAGTCATTCAATGATTAAGTGACCACATTTTCCCTTCTTTCTACAGCTTTGTGTATGGAAAGACTAGTTACTGTGTGAACCCCACAAATAGTGTAGGGAGCTAAAGTCCTGCTATTTAAAGAAATGACAATTATATAAATTATTTAGATTTTTTTTTGCACAGAAATTTACCTCTTCTCTACCTTTAATGGATAATTTAGATATTAATCATGTATCATGTCCACATCAACCCTTCTAAATAAAATCCAAAATTGATATTTCTCTTACTCTAGTTATTTAAGTTTTGCAATGTAGAACTCCTTTAGTTGTCTTCTGGGTGTTTTTATGTGACCACACTTTCATCGTGAACTTTACTTATTTCATTATCACTTTTGAGCCTTTCCATTCTTCTTAGCTCTGTAGCATACTTTTGGTTCATCCTCAGCCCTACAATTAACCATGTTTCTAAGGAGACTTGTGTTTCTATAATTTGTAAAGAATTTAGAAAACTTAATCTGATTTCTGGGGGTACAGATGGTTATTGGGGTGTCACTATGTCTAGATTCTGTCAACACACAATGCCAAGATATGCACATAGATATACACCCTCATATTTATCTCCATCTCATGTGTACAAGTGTGTACATATCTCCATATGTAACTATCAGCCAACATGAGTTCATACAAAAGTGTCCAACTCAACTCAGATACCATTATCATTTAGATTACTCTGTTCTCTTCTTCTGACCTATTTGTAGCCTGTCACTCCAACAAATCTGACCCCCCAAACTACAACCCTGCCTTATATACTATAAATGTATAATAACATCAGATTTCTTAATTCACACCTTTGAGGAAAATAACTATTATCAAATAGAGTCTGAGGTATACTTCTTTAATAACTAATATTGTAAACCATAATTGTAAAGTCTCTGAGATCAGAAATTTTTGTCATATCCTCATGTATATACATATACATAGCATATTTATATCATATATCATATATATATATAGTGTTTATGTGATTCCTTTTTCACATTGTATATTTCATGAAAGGATAATCTAGTGAGCTGGAGTAGTGTTACACATTAAGTTTCCTCTCTGCTGTATATCTCTGCATATTCTGGCAATTGCATACAATTCAGGATTTAAGCACCATATGACTTGAGGTACTGAAATATATACAGTGCCCTAAAAGTCCTCTCTGATCAACATTCCATTCTTCAGACCCAGAAAACCTGACAACCACTGGTCATTTTTAGTGACCCTAAAGTTCTGCAGTTTCCAACATGTCATGTGATTGAAACAGTAAAGAATGTAGAAAGGATGGCTTTTTTTAAATTTTAAAGATCTCAGCTGCTGTGATCTCAAAGTGTTTATTTTGTTCCTCGTTTCTTCTGACATTCCCATTTTCATTATGCTACAATGTATGATTAAAATCATTCTATACCTCATAAATATGGTTCTGTTTTCTTTTATTTTAGGTGTGGAGAATTCTACTTAGCCTATCTTGAAGCTCTCTGACTCTTATCATGGTCTTGTAGAATCTCCTGGAAAGCACAGCAAAATTCCCTTCAATTTTGTTATAGTGCTTTTATTTTCTACTATTCCTTATGAAATTTTGCTTAGAAATTCCTTCTCTCCTACTGCACGTATCGGCTTTGTGGGAGCCTAGGCAGTTTGGATACTCACCTTACTAGACCTGGATGGAGGTGGGTGGTCCTTGGACTTCCCACAGGGCAGGGAACCCTGATGGCTCTTTGGGCTGAAGAGGGAGGGGGACTTGTTTGGGGGAGGGGGGGGAAATGGGTGGCGGTGGTGGGGAAGAGACAGAAATCTTTAATAAATAAATAAATAAAAAAAGAAATTCCTTCTTTGCCTGCATTAACATTGTGCTTTCTTTTCCACGGATATTTTTTTTTGGGGGGGGGGAGTCCTTAGCATTTTAACTACGGTTAAATTGTCTATTTAGGTCTTACAATATCTGTGTATTGTTGAGGTCTGGTTCTATCATATGGTTTCTTTTTAGATCTGCTGGCTTTTAGAAGGTCCTGCTATTTTTGTTGAAAGCATTCATATTGCATCATATACGTTACCACATAAATAGTTATTGTACTATACGAACTTTTGTGAATCTTGTTAGGAGAGAGCCTTTGTTTGATGCTTCTTATTTCTACGTGGGTAGAGATGATGGGCTTCCTGGTGTGTTTTTCATGCATTCACCTGATGCTGACCTTCTATAATTGCTGCTTCTCATAAACAGTGTGCTTCTTGCAGCAGCAGTTTTAGTTATGTTATTACTGTTACCTTAGGAGTTACTTATGTGGCAGTAATAAGCAGAGGAGGAATGTTCTCTAGTCTTATGCTCAAGTTTTAATCTGTCAGTGGCTTGTGTCTCTTGTCTCTAATCTCTGTAGTTCTCCCTCCTCAAGAGAAATTCTAAAAAGGCTTGGAGACAAGGCTGTGACCTCAGATCTCTTAGAGAGTAGTTTTATTCTGGAGTTGGACATATCACTTTTCCCCTGCCCTTGACATGCATACTTGTTCCTAAATCTTCACCCCGAAAGCCAAATGAAGTACTCACAAAAAGCCCCTGAAAACGATGTAAGTCTTAGTTGTAGTTATGTGTTCTGAGTTATAGCTAATTAGGCTGTATTCTAGGGGTTCCTCACTCTCATGCTCACTCACACTAATCCTGTCAGAACAGGTCAAAACGGAAAGCCCCCTGCTGTGCACGCATGCCTGCGCACATGTGTATGCGTGGTCACATGTGTGGGTATGCATGCGCGCATGTGTGTGTATTCATCTCAGCTGTGGTGGTTGAGTTTGATTTGTTGTCCTCTTGTCCAGATGGTGACTCAAACAAACTTTGATGACTAGTAACTGAGTCTAATAAAAACCATCAAGTATCAGATTTTATAGCCTTTACTGCTGGGAAGATAGGAACAACAATCTATGGCTTTTTATACATTGAATTAGGAGCTGGAGTTCATCTTACATTCACCTTCAAATGATGTTTTTCATTTTTCAATTTTCTGTATAGACATATCTGGCTTAAATACCAAAATTGCATTTTCCCTCATTTTTATTATCTCAAGACAGTAATTACAGAAATTTGTGCTTCCATATTGTCAACCTTAAATTATTGAGAAGTCAAATTCATTTCTGAGTAAAGTCTCAGGAGAAGCTTGAATAGTCAAAGTGTAGTCTTATTCAGGGAAATAGGTGTTAATGCAGTTTTGTATATTCTCCACTATATCTTAAATTGCAAGTATTTCATTTCACAAATCTCAGGACTACAGTTGCATATGATGTGATGTGTACCCATGACTTTCCTTTCCCAGACTAGCATCTAATGACTCCTTTTATTTCCAGGATTTCTCTGTTTTAAAGGCAAGTGAAAGCAACAAAAACGAAAAAAACAACTTCATAATTTCAAGATGTTATCAGGCAGGTTTGTCTTAGAAATTTGAGTCATGATAAAAGGTAGCCCAATTGCTTGGGTTGAGTACACTCACTTACAACGCATGTTTTCAAAATACCTTTGCTTCTGAAACACCAAATCCATCCCTTTGCGCATTTCACTTTGATGCCACTCAGTTTAAATATTATAGAGAACATCATTACATAGCCAGAACCCCATACTAGCAGTGGTCTTAAGAAGAAGCTTATTTGTTTTCCTGGAGCAGATTTCAAACTCAATTGTCAGTCTTGGGGTGTGTAGTAAAGCTTGTGGGCATACTAATGCTTGCTGGTTGTATGTTCTGAGTCTGACAAATGGATACAAGTTGCTATGCCATTTAGGTGGCTTTCTCATTCAATATGAAAGTGCTTCAAGAAAATGGTGTTGGTTTTTTTCACTTTATTTTTTACTTTTAACAACAAATACACATGCACACACACACACACACACACACACACACACACACACACACACACAGTAGATCTGACCACAAGAGGAAATGGTATGATTAGTGGGGAATCAATGACTAGTTGAATGACATTGTGCTTATCAGAGACCTATGGCCAAAAGATTAGTAGACAAACTAAACTGAATACAGTTAAATTTGAAGAGAAACAATGATTGGTGTTTGGTATACCTGGTTCCCCCTTTCGTCTACTGGAATTTCCTAACCCGAGAATCTATTTCTTACAATACCCTCAGGGAAAAGAATGCCAGCAGTTGAAGAAGTCTCCAGGTTGTGGACATGCTGTGAAAACTAGGTGTCTTTTATTGGAAACATAATAAGATCAGGTTCACATGTCCTTGTGACATTTATGCTTTGCCTTGTCACATGATTGACAAGTTTGACAGGTTATTTTCATACTGCTGTTGGCCAACTATTTTGTTTTCGTTTTGATATTTCTTTATTTAAAGATTTATTTATCACATATATAGTGTTCTGCCTGCATGTATGCCTGCAGACCAGAAGAGGTTTCCAGATCTCATTATAGATGGTTGTGAGGCACTGTGTGGTGGGTGGGAATTGAACTCAGGAACTTTAGAAGAGCAGGCAGTGCTCTTAACCCCTGAGACACATCTCCAGCCCCTCTTTTTGCTTTATAAAAGTGATTATGTAGTAAATGTCATACTTACATAACACCATTTTTACCAATTCCCATAACCAACAAGTGTCAGTATTTCTTTGTGCATCTGTGAACTTATACAAAGCTCAGAACAGTCAAAAGAAAGGCACATATGGACTACAAACATTCCTAGGTAAAAGTCTTTTCCTTCCTGTTCCATCTGAAACATTGACACAACAACATTGGCACAACAGCACTCTTTGTGGGTGAACAGGTACCACTGCAGGACAGTCAAAATCATATTGGGAAAAGGGAGATGGCAAAATTCTCTATGGTCTATTTCTCCCCACGTGTGACCAGAGGTCATACTTCAGCATCATTCAGGATGTCAAACAATTCATGAGTTCCTAGAATACAACTGTTAATAATGTACCACTTTAAGCAACTCCTCTTATGTCAGGCACACTCATAAATCTTATTTACTTAATATTTTATTTGTTCTTCAAAACCACCTTGTGCTTCTTGAATTCACCACACATTTTAGAAAGAAAAATATTTCAGAGAAGTGAAAGTGCTTGCTGACAGTTTTCTGCTGAGGGTGGGATTCAAACTCATAACTGCCTTAATGAAAAGCCCCTTACTCTTTTAAGACACTTTGCACTTCCAAGACACTACCTTCTATGAATGTCTGGCACACCTAATATATGGAAATGAAAAGTTAAATATTTATGAAACCTCTTCAGTGTGTAATCATGCCAAGCTAAACAGCTCAGCTATTTATTTTTTAAGTCTGTCATTGGTGATTAGAGCATCTTTCAGAGAGAAAAGTATCAACTCTCAGTTTCTTATTTCTGTAGAATGTCAAAAAATAGCAGAGAAAAATACATGTATGAAATCCTCCATTTCAATCCAATATAACAGAGTAGAGCTGATCCCAAGTGAAGGTCTGGTTGGAAGGCAGTGTAGCAACAGCAGGAGGGGTTTGTTCCTAACTGGAGGACTCCCTGGGGGCATTGAAATCTGCATATGCTTAGGACTTTAGAGCTCAGGTCAGAGGTCTAAGACCCTTCAGTGTTATTTGTGCCTTTAGTCTGGGATACTTAAGATGCTTTGTCAGGCATGTGGACCAGCCATGATTGCAAACCACTACACAGAAAATTGTGTTCTAGGTCTATCAAAGGAGTTGAAAGTAAGAAAAGAAGGTAGGCATTGGTAGATGACTACGGTTTGAGGGACCAGTGTTGTAGATTTGCCACCTGTTACATATTTACTAAGAAACCAGCCATCCATTCCTGATGTGCATCAAGGCTCTGCACAGGGGAAGGAGAGTACCCACCTTAAATATGAGCCTGGGCAGAGTGACGTTCCTTCTGCTTCCACCCTGTCACAACTTGTGGCACCTTCTTCATACATATGGGGACTCTCTTGGGTGATGATGTCATGCTCTCAAGAGTTGCTAAGATAGGAGTGGAGTCAGGAAGTGACAGCCCGAGACCATTCTGCCACATGGTGTTCTGAAATGGGAGCTGTATTGTAGGTGCGCTTATTAAGGAATCAAGAATTACACTCTAATCATTTTGGTTCTCCTCCAGTGGGCTAATATTAAGCCCACATTTAATTTTCTCCCACCTTATCAAATTCCTGACTGACAAAGTCTTTTAAAGCTCAATTAATTCAGCAATATGATTACATTCCTTGAGGACTATGTAAATCTCAGGGCCATGGAAATGGAGACTTCCTCAAAGCTTTCACAGATAGACTGGGCTCTTGAGCAGAAAAAATTCCAAATGTCATTCCAGGGGGTGGGAGGTATTTGCATTAGTGCAATCAATGTCCTTGGTTTGATTGGCATTTTTCAATGTCACCATTAAGAGTTTTTTTCTGAGCAGTCAAGGTTAACATGAATGCTTTTACTTATATCTCTGAGTGGAGTAATATTTTACTTACTACAAGGAAGGTGACCTTATGTAAAGTTAGTAGGATCTCTGAAACAGTGCTGTACAATCCTTATTTATGCTTTTTTAAAAGTGAGGAAAGATAAATTTTAACACAACTACTCAAATATTAAAAATGATTTTCCATTACAAAATCTCAAACAAACAGAATTAAGCTTGACAAGTCTGTCCTATTCAACATCTATGAAAATTAGCTTCCTGCGATATAGAATTTGGAACAACTTGGGTAAGAGGAATCTTAGTACTTTAACACTGAATATTTTTTAAAATTAAATTCATTCATGTCAGAGCAATAAATGTTTGCTGAGTGTATAGTGACAAGAGTCCACTGACGGTCATACAGATATCCATGATCTTTGCTGCTACCTGAATCCATATTGATGTCCATGGGTTATGCTACCTATGTGTGCCATACTGATCTGAGTGACCTAAGCTATCACCTGAGGGCATAGTGATGTCCAAGTCCATACTGCCGCTAAGTACCATGTCAGGTCCCATAGCTCTACTGTAGTCAGGGTATGTGTTGTCCGTGGCCTGTGTTACCACCAAGGTTCATGTGGTTATCCATGGTCTGTGCTACAGCCTGAAATTTTGTTGCTGTCTGGGTCCATGCTGCTGCTAGGGAATACTGATGCAAGATGTTTCCTAGGACCATGATGAAGTCTGGGCTTCCTCTGAATGCCTTGTCTGGATCTGTGGTTCTGCTCCAGCCTAGGCTGCATTTGGGGTTTGTGCCATTGCTAGAAACCATGACTCATGGAGGCTCATGATTCATGCTACCCCTGACTGAAGAGCAGTTTTCTGTGATACCCTTTTGAGAGGGATGGACACGAAAAGGCTTCTATGACAACCCCTTCCCCCACCCCAAACCCTACAAAAAAGTAACATGTTAGACAGAAAGATATCAAAGAGAAAGCTTTGAAAATGTGATGGGAATGTCGACGTGTAGCGCTCCACAACTGATATATTCTGGCAGGGGTGTGGGAGGGAAAGGACTTAGTTCTATTTCAGGGGCTGCCCACTGAAAGTTTGATTTGCTCCAGTGAAGATAAATATAACACAAATCAGATTTTTCTCTATTTCATTTAATTCATATTTTTTTTATTTTTACTTTTTATAGGAGGCAGGTCACAAGGATTGGGGGCAGACATGGAAGGTCTGGATAGGAAGTGTAATCAGGGACTGTAATATGAAATTCCCAGAGAATCAATAAAAATTTTACACTGAAAAAACAAAAGTATGACAAAAATTAGAAATGCAAGTTTATCTTCCTTAAAATCTATCATAAAATTTGTCATCAGCTTGTTTTCATATTTAGTGACTATAATTTAAGTTATAGACCCAGCCTACAATGGACTGCATATATAAACTTTAAAATTAGGCATCTTTCCATATGACAGTTGACTAAAGATTAGTTAATACCCATCCAGGAAATTATATATTTGTACTTTTTTCTGCTAAAAGTTCAAAGGGATCATTATATTATTATATTATCAGCATAGGGATTAGAAAATTTATAGTGCACTTAATTTTTAATGTATTTAACATTTCAAGTAAAATATATGAAGTTTGCTTTTTTGTAATTACTATATTTTAAGTCTGTAATTTTATAACTGGCATTAATTTAACTATTTAAAACAATATTTTTTTGGGTGTCTATAACATGCATATTAGTTATTAGTAATCACCTACTATTAATAACTAATAATTAATAGACATAGACGATTATAGTAGTTTGAAGGAAAATAGCCCCCAAAGGGAGTGGCACTGTTAGGAGGTATGGCCTTGTTGGAGAAAGTGTGTCACTGCGTCACTGGGACTGGCTTTGAGCTTTCTTTTTCTCAAGCTTCCCTCAGTGTGGCAATCACTTGACTTCCTGTTGCCTGCAAGATGGAGCGCTCTCAGCTCTAACACCGCATCCGCCTGCCTGCATGCCTCCATGCTCCCCTTTATGACCATAATGGACTGAACCTCTGAAATTGCAAGCAAGCCATCCTCATAAAGATGTTTTCTTTATGAGTTGCCATGGTCATGGTGTCTCTTCACAGCAATAGTAAACCCAAACTACAACAACCATCTAATTTCATTTTTTGGATGTCAAGAACTTGGGAGATACAGGTCTCATTCTCACATGATGAAGAACCTGAATAAACAAAATGTCTAGAAATCCTTAGCGCCTGTGGGTAACTGAGTCCATAAACACGAACTGTTGCTTTGAAAGTGGAGAGATGGTGAATGGTTTGAAGGAAATTCACTGCTGGACAAGGTCAGAACACATGAATACTGAGTAATAGCTGGATCCCCAATGTGGCCCAATTATAAAAATAAAATCTTGTGGGACCCAGTTTTATGAAACTCCTCTCCAAGCAGTGGTGGTGCCTACCTTTAATCTCAGCAATCAGCAAGCAGAAGCAAGTAGATTTTTTGGGAGTTCCAGGCCAACCTGGTCTAGAGAATGAGTTCCAGAACAGTCAGTGAAAGCCTGTCTCAAACTCCACTCCCAAGAAGGAAGAAAAGAAGGAAGGAAGGAAGGAAGGAAGGAAGGAAGGAAGGAAGGAAGGAAGGAAGGAAGGAAGGAAGGAGAAAAAAAGAAAATATTCCTAAGTTATATAAACAAGTCTGGGAAGGCTATGTATTTTATTAATTCAAGTCTATACAACATTTTAAAAAGGGTAAAATTATGGATGGAGTAGATGTTTCTGAGGTTGCATAGAGTTTTGAGGTGTTTTATATTTACTAAACTATTCTGAAGGACATTGTAATAGTTGATGAATAGCATGATGATTTGGGTAACATTAAATGAGGTGTTTCTCATTAAAAATGAATTCAAGGACAGGTGAGATGTCTCAGGGGATCTGAATCCAATCTCCCAATCCCACAAGGTAAAGGAGAAGACCAAGTCATGCAAGTTGTCTTCTGACCACCACACATATTGAGAGTAACACACACACACACACACACACACACACACTAAACTTATCTAAAAGAATTCTAGTGTAAACTGTGAATTTCAGTTAATGATATGGACTTCCCAATAGTAGTAAAACACCCTGCAAGCTATTAATAAAAAGGAAAACTGAGAATTGTAGGGGTGTATAGAAACTAAAAACTTTCTATGAGATTTTATTCTAATCTAAAACTTTTCAAAAAGTCAAGTCTATTAATTTTTTAAAGGTCCATGTCACATGCTTTAGAGCTATTTAAAGATTCATAGCTCTAAATTAAGCAAGCATAAGAGAAATCCTAATTGTCCTTGGTTGTTCTCACTGAAACGGCAGTGTTCATCCTTAAGCTGACCCTTCTGATCCATGCTAAATGTGAAATTCGGCAGAATAATCCACCACCCCTTCTGAAAAAATGGCAATCACTTCTATAACGGAAATTAATCCTGTTTCCTTTTAACAGATATTTTTGTGAATAGGTTTACACAGGAGAAATTGAAATGCCTATAGACTCATTGATTTTTTCACTTTGGAGTGATTTAGGAATCTGGTCATTGTCAACACACAAGTGTGACCATGGCATTTCAAGGAAAGAAGTCAGTTAGCTTTCTGCATATACTGTTCTTTCAAATTCCAGTATTAACTTCCAGTAGGGACTATTGTATCAAAGTCAGGAACTCATTTTTCTGCATCAGAGTTGTCTCGAGAAGCAAAGAATCATGCCAGATGTGAAATAGAGATCACTTGTCTGACAGCTAGCACCTTAACAATATTTGGTGCCATACTAGCAAATAAAGTGAAGGCCATAATATTCTGGTTGTGTGTTCCAATATGAGGCCACAGCAGACTGGTTTAGGCCAGAACTTCTGGGCTCTTGAGAGGTGCAGTCACTTGAGGCATTGTTCTTCAAGATGTTGCGGCCTCCATTGTTTCATTACTCCCTAACTTCAACAGCTCAATTCCCTAAAAACAATCTGGACAATCCTAAGAGGCCATCCAAGCAAACCCTGTTATCTCACTGGACAGGGAGAAGGCAGGGTTGAGACTGAGATGTACTTCTCTGACTTGTCTTACTCTCTTCTCTCTTCCTCTGAAATACGAGGCATGCAGAAGGTTTGCAGGTGGACAGCACGGAGCCAGTGTGGGTGTTCTCATTTTAGCACATTGATTACCATTTTATTTCAAGGTTGAACAGCAATTACCACTAATGAACAACATGATAATTTATAGCCATAAATCACCAGTTGCTTGACTTGGCCATTTAACACAGTAAATTGGAGCTGTATTGTGTCCACATTTTGGCAGGTGTCTTTGCATCTTCCTTTGGGTCAAGGTGTACCACGATATAAGGAGCCCACTGGGAATGTCTGCCCAGGAGAAAGAATCTAGATTCTTTGCCATAAATCAGAGGCTTCCCGGAACACCTGTGACCCCACTGCTCATGTCCTGCTCATTAAGGAGGTATTGTCCTGGTCTGGATAGATTGATGACTAGAGAGAATTTTGAGACAATAAGACATCATGCAATTTAAATTGAAATATGTTCAGAGTAAAAAATGGCTTGTCAGTGGTAACATGATAAACGTTTTTTAAATGTTTTCTCCTCTTTATACATAATTCAATATAATGATGAAATACTACTCAGGTCCATACTTCTCCCTAAATGAATTTCTTCAAGAAAATGTGGGGCACATAAACTCATATGTCACTAAAGGAGGTAAACAAAAAGCGTCAGAACACAGGACAATGCTTGGATCTTTGTCAGACCTTAAGAGGGCATGAAGGTAGCCCTACCTGGGGATAGAGGCAGGGAAATAAATTACTTTACTGGGTATTAAGTGGTTACCATGAGTCCTTAAACTTCAGTGCAGAAAACATTATAGTCAGTGTTTTCTGGGTAAGCAACCTCATTCTTCTTAATTATTTGGACAAGAGAGAACATTCTTGTTGCTTCCACTCAATGGCAGCTACAGAGAGGATCTTCCTGGGCTCTGTTCATTGCAGGAGCCCAAGTATACAGGTAATCCTTTGCTCTCTGCATTGGGGTTCAGGTTGTCAGGAGAGAAATCCTCATAACCTACTTCAAGAACCAAATTGATATATTCTTTACACCATCTTAGAAGGATTTCTGAAAATCACCTTGTGTGAAATTCACATTTTGTGAAGTTACAGTCTGATTTCTCAATTTTCTAGAACATTTAATTAAATGCTAGTTTTGATAAGGTTAAGATTGAGAATTCTACTGCAGTCTTTTCTTTTCTGAAGTCTGGTCACATTTTGATAAACATTTTATCACTCATTCTATATAATATTTATCTAGTCTCTTAGATTCCATTAAGAAGAATTAACTTAATGAAAGATACATCAATTTATGATAAATAATGGTTTGCTGCTTAATATAAAATATATACTTTAACCTACTTTGAACGTATGTTACTTTTGTTCCTACTGAATATGAATGCAAGTAATATATATTATATATGTTATTGATAGACCAATAATTTAATAGAATTTTTCATTTGCTTCCACAAATATTCTGTTTTTGTTTTGTTTTATTTGAGACAAACTTTCTCTGTGTAGACTTGGTTGTCCTGGGAACATGCTCTATAGACCATGCTGGTCTTGAACTCAGAGATATGCCCCAAGTGCTGGGATGAAAGGTGTGTGCCACCACACCCAGCCACTAATATTTCATAATATATACATTGGTATTGTATGTAAATATAGTGTAAGTTGTAATTGAGCTCTTGTTCTGAGGATGGTGACTCTATATCTGCAAAGGAAATGCATAGACATTTTGTGAGACATTTTAAATACGTATTGACCAACTGGAAAAGCAATGTTATGAACCTTAGCTGTCAGTGACACTTATTAAATGTGATAGCTAGGATGCGATATTTCCCTCCCATGAGCCTGAAACCTAATCTCTCATCATTTGCAGGCTCAGATATACGCCTTACTTTGGGAAGACATTTTGAATTCATGGCATCTGTATGGCTTCTCAAGAGCAGAGATTCCTTTTACAACCCTGATAAATCATGTCATTAAGATTCCTTCAGATGCATGGTTATATTGCCAGGAAACAAACGCAGATGCTGTGGAGTAAGGCCAGAGGCATACATTGCCGTTAGGAAAGCTATGTAAAAGTAAAATGTGTAAGTTGTTAATTCACTCAGAAGGAAAGAGGTACCAAATGGCACAGGACAACATCTCAGCAATGATAATGCCAGCAGAAGAATCCTTATGTCTGTGATGCAATCCAGAATTGAAAAAGAAATTAAGGAAAAAAAAATTAAATGTAACCAAAGTGGGAGCAAATTCTGAGGGAAAATTTAATCAAAAGAAAAGAAATAATCATCAGTCTGACAACAGGGTAAGGCCAGTTCAGACACCCTCTCCTCTATTGCTTAGGGTCTTAGCTGGGGTCGTCCCTGTGGATTGCTGGGCATTTTTCAAGAGCCAGGTTTCTTGCTAACCCCATAATGGTGCCATCAATCAAGATGTGTTTTTCTTTTGGCCTTACCCTGTAGTCAGACTGATGATTATCTTAAATATTACCATAGAACCTTCGTCCAACAACAGATGGAAGCAAAGGCAATAATCCACATCAGAGCACTGGATTGAGCTCCCAAGATCCAGTTGAAGAGTGGAAGGAGTGAGCAAGGAAGTCAAGACCATGAGGGGTTCATCCACTGAGACAGTTTGCTTGAGCTAATGGTAGCTCACCAACACCAACTGGACTGGGAGTGAGCAAGCATGGGAAAAAAAAAGTCCCTCTGAAGGGGGTTGACAGTTGGGCCAGACTGAGGGGCCACTGATAGTGACACACTGGGATTTGTCTCTACTGCACATACTGGCTTTTTGGGATCCTACTCTCTTTGAATGTATACCTTGTTCAACCTAGATGTAGTAAGGATGGCCTTGCTTTCCACAGGGTGGGGTGCATTGCCCTCTCGTAGGATTGGAGAGGGGTGGGGTAGGAGAGTCTATGGAGGGAGTGGGAGGGGAATGGTAGAAGAGGAGGGAGTGATAATTTGGATTGGTATTATTTTAAGTTTAAAAAAAAAGAAAAGTCTTTTATCTGCTTGACAGAAAATCTAACTGGAGTACTAATTTAAGGAAAAAACATCCACATTAAAGCAATTAAAAATATAAAATAATTCTCTCAAGTAAAACTTCAGTGTTAGTGTCAAGGAGGAGGCACTGAGCAAGGTTGAGGGTAATCTAAAGTCTCCAGATCTATCACTTGTATCTGTGAGATGAGAAAAATTATCGGAGAATTCTTAGGAAAAAAAAATACCTCATCACAATATCCCATAGCATGTTGCCTCGGACTCCTATGAGAGACTGCCGGGCAAGCAACATGTGCCTTCTGAGCATAGACGACCAATGAAGCAGTGTGGCCATCCAGCAAGCACAGTGTGCTCATAAAAACAGCATAACTAAAAATTCTTTTTGCCAGCGAATGCAGTTTTACATCTGAGGCTGCTTGGAGATGGAGCGGGATCAGGTAAACACTAGGCAGCAAAACAAGACAGCCTTGTTAAATAGAATTACGTTTCACCTAAAGCTGACTCTACCCATATTTCACCTGGCCTAAAAGCTTCTCCGTAGCAAGTGAACTGTAGCCTAATGTGATGTGTAAACAGACTGCAAACTCTGCAGCAAGAGACAGAGCAAGCCAGCAATATTTTTCCGGCTAGGTTCTCATAAAAGAAATTCACACCAATTAGGCCGTCTTGATGTTGCATCTTCACCCACCGGGTGTCACCGCCCTTTCTCTTTCTCTAAAATACACCTGAGTTGGATATAACATTCAAGATATTTGGGGTCTGGGCTGCTAAGTGACTTCAAAGTGAAAAAAAGTCAATGACAGTCTGTAAAATATTTTATTTGTAATTGGTCTTCTGAGGCTACACTGGCTTCCTACATAAAAAAAATGCCGTTGTGTGACTGACACTCATTGTTGGCGCCATTCAAGTTTTCATGGTACAATTGTTCTAATGACACAGGTGTTGTATAGAACACAGCTTCTTCTTTCTTTTAACTTGATCTACAAGAGTTTAACTGAATTTGATATTATTCTCATTAAGATAATTTCAACTTTATACTGACTAACGAGTTATAGGATTGGAGTTCCCTCAGAAAATTTCAAGAAATATCAATTGTTAATGATAATAAGAGTATTTTAAATATTGTATTATTTTCTTTGCTATAAAAACATTACAAGGTTTAAATCAAAACAACTAAGGAACATTGGTCAGGAATTGCATGCGATCATAGAAAACATTAAAAGTGGGGTAAAAATTTTATGTCTCAGTTTTTCATCATAAATTTGAAAGTAATATTTAGAATTTTTAAGTAAGTGAAGTAGTTGATGCAATAACTTTGTATTTTTGTATGTTATTTTTGTATTAACCATACACTAAAGTCATGAGTATTCATAAAACTGCATTTGTATATGTGAATTACCATGCATTGTATCTAGCCACACTTTAGGATATAATTTCCCTTGTTTTCCAAGATGGGGAAATCCATTAGGGAAATACTACTTTGACAAAGACATGCACACACAGACACCTTACTTTCCTATATCTGCAGGGCACCAATGCTATATTTTTCATGAGCTATCTTTCCTACCTCTCTCTTTCCTTGATTTGATGCTGTTTTCAAATCACACCTGGAAAACCAGAATAGCCATCTTCAACGCGGAGTGGGTAATTGATACCCCTACTGTCTACCACAGGACCATGGCTTAATCTGGAATTTTAAAAATTCTACTTTGTGCATTGAATAAAGGATAACAGAACAGGTAAGACACAAACTGATCGTCTAAAGTGAAAGTTTTGAGTGATTGCCTCGCATGTAGTGACATCGGAGCTAGAAAGTCTATAGCCAACTTCACTGCCTTTTCTGACATCTTGTCTTTATATCATATGTAAATACAAACATATTTGTGTTTTAAAATACATGTATGTATGTTTAAATATGAATGTTATATGTAAAATCCATATACTAATACGTAACTCATCTATAAATAACTGACTCTATACATCAGATATGAAACACATATTGATAGCAATTACTGGTGCTATGGTTTGAAAGTGAAACATGTTTCAAAGTCTTATAAGTTTGCACATGTGGTACTCAACTGTTGGTATGGTTTAGGATGGTTGTGGAACCTTTAGAGGGTGGAGTCTAACTGGAGAAAGTAGATCATTGGGGATGGCCTTTGATGTTTTATGGCATAACCCCAATTCCTATTTGTTCTTTGCTGTCTGTGTGTGGATGCCATAATACTGGAGAGCTTTTGTTACCTCCACTAAGCCTTCCTTGCCTGCTACCACGTCCTCCCCATCATGATGGATTCCATTTGGAACTCTAAGAGAAAACAAAGCCTTTCTCCCTTAAGTTGTTGCTGTGGCATTTTATCACAGTGACAGGAAAAGAAGCTAAGACAACTAGAGATAACTTTATGTGTGTCCTTTGTTGGGGTTTTGTTATCTATATAGTTGCCAATTCATCTGTGCATTCAGTTACTTAACAGAAATAATAAAATCCTAAAAGACAGTGAAAATAGTATATAATGAGTCTACTTTAAGATAAATAGGATGCATCTTTATTATAACATATTTATTGTAAACAAGTACTATTTTTAGAATATTCAAATTAGTAAAATATAAGATCCCAAATATGAGACTCAATGAGTGATCTGTGAGTCACTTAAGTATGAATGCTTATCATAGCCAAGCTCTTCAAAATTTTAAGTGACTTCCCCTTGTACTTTCAGCCATCTGCTCTTCTATTTGGCCTTCTGCATCTGTGTTTTGTTCACTGATGGTACTTAAAAACCTTAACCTCTTGTGTGGGCTCACCGGCTGCTTGGCTCTGAGCTCCAGAGAATGATTAAAGGACCCATTATTCTTCTTCAGGAGAACTCTCCAAACTTGCGGGGAGTGGAACTAAAAAGCCCTTCAGGCCAAGACAGATATCCACATTCTGAGAATGAGAGGTTTCTGGGTATTTGTGTAGGAAGGACTCCAGGATTTATTAGGACTTGTTCATTTCTCACTTCCAGCCTTCAGGCTTCTCATTGACCATCATCCAGCCTTATTTCCTACTTTTCTGAAGCTAAAGCGATTGGTTCAGGGACCAAATAACTCCCTAAACACAGAGACATGCATATACATATAGGACATTATAGAAACAAGTTTAAAGTATTTACTAATGTTTGTCCATCTCTAGCTCTAATCCACTCAAAAAAGTAACATGAAATGGTTTCCAGTGCTAAGAATCTAAAGTAACGTCAGGGGTTCAGTGTTTGACAATGATGGTGTTGTAATGATCTCACCACACAACGGGGACATGGGCAACCTTGATAACACACAAACACACATGCATGCACACACACACACACACAAACACAAACACAGCCTCTCTCTCACACACACACACACTCGTGGTAGAGCTGAGTCAAAACATTTAGAGTGATTTCTCTGAAACAAAAAAAGTGTTCAAATTTAGTTAAAAAGGTTTAAATATGGTTTGAAAAAATGAAGCCAAATAAATATAGCGTATTTTCTGAACAACTATGACATATCCAAACATCTGAAGATATGAACTGAAAAACCTTATATTCCTTTAAATTCAATTCAAGAGGATATGACCATGCATGTTCTCACATCATCCTACCAAGTATTTATTTTTTCCTAACCCTTGTATTGACTTCTTCATGTCCTTAGCAACAACAACGAAAGAAAGTCAAATACCAAGAAAGGTGTTTCCTTTGCTGACAACTGTGTGTCAAAAATGTTCATAACCTCATGCTTTATTACAATAAAGTTTTCATCCTTTAAGACAGGACCTAGATTTTTAGCTTTTCACATTTTTATACTACCAAGAGTAGGCAAGGTTCAGAGTGTCATGGATCTCATTTTCTTCATTTGTTAAGTGAGAAATAGAATTATATTCACCATAAATGGCCATTGTGATAAAAGTTAGATAATTCCTATGAAAGACTTAGTGGAGTTGCTAATACAGTGAAGGTAGCATTTGTTCCTGCCTCATCAGTAGCTTTATCAGTATCTGACTGCAGTTAGGTTCACTCCTCCTCATACATATATAGAGTTAGTGAATAGAATTCATATTTACTTTCAAAGGGATTGCATCATACATTCTGAAATGAACAGTGCTCTAAGTCCTTGAAGACCCACCCTAGTGTCATACTAACTGAGAATACACCTGAGAGAAAAATATGTGTCCAACTATATAGTGTTTATTGACAACATTACTAAGCATATTGCTTGTTTTGGAGATCAAAACCTCTATGGAAGAACTAACTAAACCTTTATTCCTCCCACAGCATCAGCAGTCGACTTTATACTAGCTTTCTTTAGAGTAGTAATCTGCAGCTAGGAATCAAAGGTATGACTGATTTAAATAGTTCATCTAATACAAATTTAAAGATACTTTAAAATATACAGATTTTTCTCTGATTGAAAACTAATCCCTCAAGCATTTTCTTTATATCTTTCAATAGTAGTGGTTGTGAATAATTTAGGTGTGTTGAGAACAAATATGCCTTGCAAAACTCCGAGATGGCTATGGGAGTGGTAGCCTTGTTTCTTCTATGATCTTGGCACACATTGACAAAGCTACTGATTCTAATAACCACATTACCCAGTGCAATTGTGGAATAAAGAGAAGAATACCATCCATATTTCCAGAACAGCTGACAAAGTCAACCCACTGTTTATATATTGGCATATTTTATTTAAAAGCCCCTCTCCTTGTTTAGGTGCAAAATTTGAGTTGCTTCAAATGGTAGTGCTGATAATATAAGTATGATAGCTATATCCATGAGTCTACCTAGAGCAGGCCAGATAATATTCCTCATTGTTTGGTGTGATGTTTATTAAACCAAAAGCTGGGAGAGACTTAGAGCAGTGGCATGGAAACCTAATAACTTCAGGACAAGAACTCAGCGTGTCTTGATAGAATTTAAGAGGGAATTTTGGTACAATTCCTGGCATCTAAACTCTGCTTGTCCTAAAGACTTTTACTATTAGAACATACATATTCCATAAAGCCCTCCTGCAAAAATGTATATACACCCCTCCTTTTGCACTTGAGATAGGAAAAAACAAGGTCACTTAGATCATTGTCAAAATAATGCACTGCTTTAACAGCTGGCATCCTACTCAAGTCCATCCCCAAACCTTCACATTCTGCAGCAAGAGCACAAGTAGAGATCCAGACCCAGAGCTATTGCCCTTTCCTTGCCCAGGTTTCCTCTGTGCCGGGGCATTATGGACAGGAATATGGTCTGCTCATCTGTATGTCCATATGTATTCCTCATTTCATGCACGCAAGTGTGGAACATAGCACAGCTGATTCTGAGAAACTGGAAACTATGGAGAGAGTGACCTGAAAATGCTGTGCATCCATCACATGACCAGGAAAGCAAAAGATAAGGTTTATTTGCTATTTTCTGTAGGACCAATGTTTTAGTTGGACTCAGAAAAGTTTATATGTAGGTCCCAGAAAATGCCATGAGGGCATGCATGAGATGAGTGATGAGGGAATGGGGGGAGACTGATGAAGAACAGACAAATATGGGGATCATCACTGTGGACATGTGAGGACCATTCTCCAATTATTGTCTATGAACTATCTCAGCATGGTGTTAGAACATGGTCCATGAATGGAGCCATGTGAGGGGAATTTTGAGAATCTGTGAAAAAATTGCAAGAAAACAAGTTTTCTGACCTCTGTTCCTTCCAAACATGGGTTTTTATTGATATGAGCTTTCGTGTCTCTCCCAGATGTAGTAAACAGGAGTGGAGTTACTTCAGATTACTCATCTTACTTTTATTATGCAAAATATGTTTCCAAGCATGCCCTGTATTGAGCTTCTATATGATTTGACCTAGCATAAATTTTGCTCATGTGACCTTGTTTAATTAACTTTTAGAGTGTAAATTGTCTGATGCTCTAAAGAAAGTTGGCGATTGAATGAGACTCCACTCTATCTCACTTGTAGACTCTGTCCTCCCAGGTTCATCCTGCCAACTAGAATGAAGATGCATGGTTTAGCCATTATTGGGGCATTAAATTTTGGACATTTCTGACGGCTCATGCATAAAGATAAACAAATCTGCTAACAGGAGAAGTAGTGAGGGAAGAGGCAGGCCCAATGGCCTCTGTCTCTTTCACGTGTAGTACTGTCCTTCTCATTGTATCACCACACCACCACCATTTACCTGCTTTAGTCTAACACACCGTTAAAGGTGACAGGAAAGACTTATTCAGTTTTGCTGCTTTGAGACAGGGTCTCACAGCATAGCACAGGCTGTCTTGGATCTCACTGTGCAGCCTAAGTTGTGGTGACTTCCTGCCTCAGCCTCCCTAGTGTTGAGGTTGCAAATATTAAGTACAGCACTCAGGAAGAATAGAATTCCATAACCTTATACATTAGGAAATCAGGATTACCTAAAAGCACCACTAGCTCAATAAATAAAGTGGTCCAAAGTAAAGAACCATCAGGTTTGTTTGTGGGATTTCTCATGTTAGAGCAATATTGGACAGAGCTGTATATTCAGTAATGAGCAATATGTATTTACTTGTATCTGGATGTTTGGCCATATTACAAAATGTAACATTTAGACTTGCTTTTATCCTAAATCAATCTATCACAGCCTAAGATCATCTATTTGTTTCTCAAAAGCTACTTGGCATAGACCTAATTTTATATCCTGAAACAAGAATTTAAAACTCCTAAATGCTTCTTTTTGTGTGAGCACTTACACACTCACACAATTGTGCATTCACTCACATTTCCAAATGCCATTCTCCTGCATTTAAATAAAGTTTGTGTTCAGAGAGGTATACCAGATATTGTGCTGGAAAATGTTGTTGAAGCTGGCCATCTCTGCATTTCTCCTGATGCCCTTTACCAGTGCAAGCTCCATCTCTCATTAGCAGATAGATGGATGTGGACCAGACTAGTGTTGGTGAAGAACCAGGGATATAGCTAAGGACTGGCTTCTACTCATGCATGGGATGACATTTAGAGTCAAAATGAATGAAGAATTGAGTTTTCTTTACAAGGCAATCCATTGCCTTTCTGGCACGCTTTACCTTCACCCCCAGGAGAGTCAGTAACTCAGCTTTAACAAATTTAATTTCTGCTAAAATCCAATGGAAGAAATTATCATTCATCCTGCTCACTAGCTACATGGTGTAAGAAATGGAATATTAAATATGCACGGGGGGGCTGTTTTGTGGATTGACAAGACACATTGAGAGAGTCTAACTTCAATATTTTTGCAAAGTAGTTGTTTTTGACTACTCATCATAAATATACCAGTGTTAGCATGGATTTCTATGGAGGAAACAGAAATAAAATCCTTCCTATGAACATTTACTTTTTGATGTTCTAAAACTAAAAGCATGTATCTCATAGGATGTAGTTGCATGTCTCCAAGTTCACAGCCCACCCTCTTTGTTTCTCCCGGGTGAGACACAAAGGCCCTTCTGAAGATCCTCAATCCTCATTTTTCTCTGACAGGTACTGAACAATCTCAGTACCTTTGAAATCCTGAAAGCACAGCATTTAGATTTCCCTGATCTCACACATGCACATCACATTGTCTCCGGTTCAGGGCTCCTTTCTGAAAAGTCAGTGTTATAGGACTTCACCGAGGGCTGACTACAAGCATCACATAGTAGGACATCACCATCCGTCTGCTCAAGTGACTGATATTTCAATGATCTTGAATGAATGCCACCTTGTTTTTTCCTTGCCATGTGCAACCCCCTGGACCACATCCTAGGCAGGCCATCCATCACAGTGTCAGGTTCGGCTCTGCAGCTGTGTATTAACTGTCACGCTTCCAAAGAATGAGAGAAAGTGTGGGAGTGGGAGAGAAAGACAGAACCAGAAGAGAGAGAGAGAGAGAGAGAGAGAGAGAGAGAGAGAGAGAGAGAGATGTCTAAGCACGGGACAGTGATGTGTTTTGTAAGATGTATTTATGTTTTTCTATGTATACTTATATGGGTATATCCACATAAGTCTGGGTGCCTGAGGGGAAGCCAGACATGTGAGATGTTCTCGGAGCTGACATACTCGATGTGGGTATGGAGAACCAAACTCAAGATACTGCGAAAGTAGCTCATGCTCTTATCCACTGAGTTACATTTTTTTTCTTTCTTTCTTTCTTTCTTTCTTTCTTTCTTTCTTTCTTTCTTTCTTTCTTTCTTTCTTTCTTAAAGGCGGATTTGAATTAAGTCAGACGAATAATTATAAGATTATATAGCTTTATTAACTCACGTAACCAAAGGGGTTCCCGCGCAGCACAGGAGAGCGGAAGCAAGCAAGGGGTGAGCAGCATCTGCGCACCTCATTTTAACTATCCAAACTCCGCCCCAGTTTGAGCCCACCCACTAGATCGGTAGGGCTCTTCCCTACATCTCCCCCTTTTTGTCTAAATAAGGCAGAACTAAACCAAATACAACTATAAACAATAATAACAAAAAATAAATATGATAAACAATATTGAGAACAAAAGTTTTACCAGACAGTCTATCTCAAAGAGTCTAACTAATATAGAGAGTAATTACAGTTATATAATCTTCAACTCCATCAAAGATCTGAGAAGGGAATAAATATTACTTAACAAATGAGAGATATCCAAAATGTGCCAAAAATAACAGAGACAACTGACTACCTGGGCAATCACCCAAATTCTCGTTTGCAATGTTGAGTCAACCAGCTTTGGCTAAGGCCAAACATAACTGACATGTCATTATCAGATGCAAGGAACTTTCTTAGAATCATCCTACCCTGTCTTGGCAAGATAAGACAATCCTGTTTCATAACTTTGTCAGTAGTTGAGGTATGGGCTTTTCTTAACCTAAAGGCCAGTTCTGCCAAGAAGACAAGCTCCCAGTGGAGTGTCTTTGGTGCTCAACGTTCTCTCGGGAGTAGAGTGGCGTTGCCAGGAGTAATTGTGTCTCGTTGGCACAGAATTCTAGGTTAGATTAAAAGCCATTTTCTACAGCTCTTTAAAGAGGCTGAAGATTATACTATCTATACTAAATATAATCTCTATGTATCTAGAAGACCTGATTAACCTAAAAATAAACATGACAAACATATAATTCTCAATACCTATCTAACTTGAAGATTAAAAGAATAAACTGTGCAATATATGAAGACAATGATCTTCATCTGTAAACAATGTCATTACATATCAAATGTAAACAATGGAAGGAGCTCACATTCAATATTGATATTACATAAATAGTATTAGAGGTAGAAATGTACATTGTGTTATGGTAGATGTATCAATATAATATAAGCATATTCTTATACAAAATTAGAGGTAGGAACACTCACATTCAATATACAATATATCAATATACAGGAAACAGTACCAATACAATTTTCTAAAATCAGTAACTCACAAATACCAAACATCAAACCAGTTAATCCCCCTCTTTTTTTTATTTTTTTTTAAATATTTATTTATTTATTATGTATACAATATTCTGTCTGTGTGTACGTGTGCAGGCCAGAAGAGGGCACCAGACCTCATTACAGATGGTTGTGAGCCACCATGTGGTTGCCGGGAATTGAACTCAGGACGTTTGGAAGAGCAGGCAAAGCTCTTAACTACTGAGCCATCTCACCAAATAAAGGCGGATTTGAATTAAGTCAGACGAATAATTATAAGATTATACAGCTTTATTAACTCACGTAACCAAAGGGGTTCCCGCGCAGCACAGGAGAGCGGAAGCAAGCAAGGGGTGAGCAGCATCTGTGCACCTCATTTGAACTATCCAAACTCCGCCCCAGTTTGAGCCCACCCACTAGATCGGTAGGGCTCCTCCCTACACTTTCTTTCTTTCTTTCTTTTTTTCTTTCTTTTTTTTTTTCTTATTTCGGTACTGAGGTCTCAACATACTGCATTTCATCTGATTCTCTCATGATCTTGTTTTATAAGCAACAAACTAAGTTTGCACAGCCAGTAACTTAAAAAGTTGAAATTTAAGCTTTGGTATTCGCTTACCTTCCCTAAAAATACTGCAGTTTTAATTTTAGAAATCACTGGTATAATAAATAGTTCATGCGCTAAATTGTCTTTCATATTTTTTTTCTCAGATTGTGTGAAGCTTACTTAACTTTTCATATGTATGTCACCCCCTAATTAACATCCTCAGGAACAAAGATGATCAGCATCCTCCCTGGCACTCTGAACTCGTGGATAAAGTGTGTTAAATGTCCACGGGAATGGAGGACCAGTGTTGGGGTTGGGATCCAGAAATAAATGACATAGCTTCCCGCCTTCAACCTGTCCACAATTAAGTGGAACCAAAGGAGCATGTTGGTAACAATACCTATGCACGAATCAAGATGACAGAAATAGTAAGCCAGACTCTCAGAAGGACAGCATAGTGATTTTTTTTTCTCACATCAGAAATCTAGATTTTAAAAATCATGAAGGGGAGAATATTTTGGAAAGAACAAAAGATCCAGTAGAAGAGGTCCAAAGAGACTAGAGGTAGGATAGGTAATTAGTGTTATCAAAGAACAGTATTTAAATGTTCTTTAATTAAATATTTATTTAAATATATTTAAATAAAATGTAAATTCATTATTTGAAATTAATGAAATAAATTAAATGAAATTAAGGTAAATTTATTCTTTCATATAAATGCACAGACAAAAATGACAAACAAAAAATACTCTGACTTTTAGGTTAAAAAGTCCGTACATATCACTTTATGCCACTTGAAAAGGATGATAAACATTGGTTTTGAAAAGTTGAGCATATGAACCTTTATAATTTGACAATACTATCCATTAACCAGACAAATAATTCACAAATGTTTTTGTACAAGTAAAAATGTCAAATGTTTCTTGTTTCTTGGTGAGAATTGTTTTATAAGCATTTTCTCAAACAATTTCGAACCTATTTTATGTTTATCTCTATCTTGATATAATTGGAAGAAAATAAAGAATATTTTGGTCCTCCAAAAGGAAGAGAGAAGCAATCCACCAGGCTGTGCCAATGGAGCCCGACAAGTCCAGGAATCAACCCCCAAGACAAGTAACTGTAGGAGCTCCATTGCCAGTGTGCTAATTGATAGTGAACCCTAGAAGGCAGTGGAGGAGTTAAGGTTCTCACTGATACAAAATGAAAATGTCTCAAAGTAGGAAAAGCCAAAATCAACATGCCACTAAGCTGGAGTAAACCTGCAGATGTTTTCACAAATGGGGTTCACAGCACATGAGGAAACTTGGAGTTTATTCTTTTTCCCATTTGCTGAGGCTTTTTTACTTTTGAGATTATATGTTTAATTAATAAAGTTTTTTTCATTTATTTTACATACCAACCATTTCCCCCTTCCTCCTTTCCTTCAGTCCCCTCTCCTTTCCCATCTACCCCTGTCTCCATCCTCTCCTCCCCCATCTCCATTCAGAAAGGGGAAGGCTTCCCATGGGATTGAATATAGCATTGTCCTGGCTCTTTCAGTCTTTTTCTTTTTTTTTCTTTTTTTTTTATTTATTCATTTATTAAAGATTTTTGTCTCTTCCCCACCGCCGCCTCCCATTTCCCTCCCCCTCCCCCAATCAAGTCCCCCTCCCTCATCAGCCCAAAGAGCAATAAGGGTTCCCTGCCCTGTGGGAAGTCCAAGGACCACCCACCTCCATCCAGGTCTAGTAAGGTGAGCATCCAAACTGCCTAGGCTCCCACAAAGCCAAAACGTGCAGTAGGATTAAAAACCCATTGCCATTGTTCTTGAGTTCTCAGTAGTCCTCATTGTCTGCTATGTTCAGCGAGACCGGTTTTATCTCGGGCTTTTTTTCAGACCCAGGCCAGCTGGCCTTGGTGAGTTCCCGATAGAACATCCCCATTGTCTCAGTGTGTGGGTGCACCCCTCGCGGTCCTGAGTTCCTTGCTCGTGCTCTCTCTCCTTCTGCTCCTGATTTGGACCTTGAGATTTCAGTCGGGTGCTCCAATGTGGGTCTCTGTCTCTGTCTCCTTTCATCGCCTGATGAAGGTTAATATTCAGGAGGATGCCTATATGTTTTTCTTTGTGTTCTCCTTCTTATTTAGCTTCCCTAAGATCACGAATTATAGGCTCAATGCCCTTTATTTATGGCCATTTCCTGACTGAATCAGCTGAGGCGCTTTGACCAACCATGTTCTGTCTGCAGTGATTCAGTACTCTCTATAAGCCCAGAAACAACAGAATCGTATAGCCAGACACCAACGCCTCCAAAGTTACATGACAAAATTAGTCTTTCCTCTTCAAATTGTTCTTCTTGTACATATTGTCATAGTATGAGAGAGCTGATTTATGATAATATGTACCTCTTAATATCTTTGGAGTAAAAAAAGGCCCAAATTCCAAATTTGTATATGTATGGAAAAACACCTTAAAAAATTCAAAACCTAATTGTATCACTATTTAAAGTAGGAATATGTGACAGACAATTTGAGCTTGTTTCAGGAATGGGAAATTGTTTTAACACTTGAAAACCAACCCGTTTAATTCATTACATTAATAGATTCAAGACTGAAGTCAATAGATTCCAGAAGCTCTTTCAGTGGGGGTTTGTTTTTCAAAACATTTTTGCAAAATACCAAGTGAAGAAATTTTCTTCTCTTAATTGTAAGTATCTACGTAACCTTATACATAAGGAAAACAACTGTTAAAATTTCTTAGATTGATCTTAAAACAATGAAACATATGATGACTTTGGATTAGAATTATATATAAGATTCTATAGCCATTACAGAAAAAATTGATAAAAGTACTTAAATATTCAAATGATATAATTTTGTAGACATTCCAAAGTATCTATAGGAAAGTTATAAGTATGGAAAGTTGCTCGACAAAAACTCAATACATAAAAATCAATTGGATTTCTCTGTAGAACCACTAAGCAGCAGATGAAATTGAAAAATCAATATCATTTATAGCAGCATCAGAGAACTAAATGTCAAGGATAAATCTAACAAGAATGTGTGAGACCTCTAGGCAGAAATCTATAAAATATCACTGAGAAAAATTAAAGATCTACAGAAATAGAGAGGACCCAGCATCACCATGTATTAGACAATATAGCATTTAAACATTTATCAATATTTCCCAGACTCATTTGTAGTTTTCATCTAATTTCAAAGAAAATTCATATGAGCTCTATTTTTTTCTCTTCAGAAATAACTAGATGGTTGTAAAATTAATTTGGGAACACAGATCCCAGGAATGACCAGGATAAGATTTGCAAAGATGTAGAAAGTTGGTTTACCTACCATACCAGATTTATAGAATTAAGTTATATGAAGAATTGTAAAAATCAACCTCCTAGGAAGCTGAGGTGTGAGGATCATGACCAAATGTCAGCTTGGTCTTCGCAGCAAGGTTTAGACCAATCTAAGTTACATAGGGAGTCCTTATCTCAAAAAAGTAAACAACAAAGGCAGAGAAACAAACAAACAAGCCAAAGAACTAGCCTCTTTTAAAATCAGCAACAAAATGAGAAAATCCATTAGAAAGTGGGTATGAATTCTAATAAATTATTAAAGAACAGGTTGCCAGAATATCAAATAGTCATGAAAATGTGCATAAATTCTCATTGGGGAAAGATAAATTACCACTACATGCAAAGTAGAATGGCAAGGTAGTAACTAGAGGCCATGTCAGCCATAAATGCTTACAGAACAACAGAAATTCAACAGTTCGGAGGGGGGGGGAATAATTAATTAGGCCCTTTAGAGAAAAAATGATAAAACAACAAATAAGCACCATTAGAAGACTTGTATCACTTATGAAATTGCAGTATAAGCTGATCTTATGGTCCCAAAATACTCCATAGAAATGATCACATACTTACAAAATATGGCTATACTGCTCAAGAAAGGATTATTTCTAATACTCTAAAACTATAATCAAACCAGACATGTATTAATAGCTGAAAGGGAAAACTACATTCCTATAATTAATATATTCATATTTTGAATATGTTTTCCTAGTCTATATATATATATATATATATATATATATATATATGGTATATAATAAATAAGACATTAACACTGCAGTAGTCAGAGATAAAATGCTGAATAAAATAAACAAAATTTCATAGCAGGATTTTTACAATTGTTTTATTGTTTTTAAGTTGGAAAGTAACTACATCACTACAGACCTCTTAACAAATCTGGTAACTCTCCCTTAATAAAGATTCGCGGAGGGAAAATTGGCTTCTAGCTTGCTAAACCTGTTCTGTTTCTTCACATGGCTCATTACCTGGGTTTGAAATTTATAAAAGAAATTAAGTGGCATATTTATGTTTCTATTTTAATATATGTATTTCATATGCCCATAATTTAAAATTTTCCTACACTGAATTTCTTTTAAATAAAAGAATAAAGAAACACTGCCTGGAAGTGAGATCACGTACATTCTCTATATTTTCTAATAAAAGTTCTGGAGCAACCCTAGGATATGAGAACAGAGTCCATTAAATTAATTTAAGAATATTGGCTTTCTTGGCTAGCTGTCACCGAAGTACTTCAGGTGGCAGACTGAAGCTACTAGCTATCCCTGCATATCAGCAACAATTTCTGGAGGGCAGAATCAGTTGGAGCGGGCAGAGCAAATTTCATAAGCAGGATGCCTAAGAGATTCCTTCAGAGGTAATGATGTAGCATCACCCAGTGACTACTTCTACTGTTCCACTGCTAACTCTATTCTCCAAATTACACAAGGCAAGGACTTAAGAAATCTGTAATGGCAAGGGCAAGGATTTTTGCTTTCTCTACTGCCACCTCTTTTTCTTGACTATTTTTTTCTTTTGATGTATGGTGGCAGTATTAGATTAGTGTCTTACAAAAGGTTTCTATTGCTGTGAAGAGACATTGTGATCACAGAAACCGTTATAAATGACAACATTGAACTGGACCTGGCTTACAAGTTCAGAGGCTTACTCTATCATCATCTTGGTGGGAAACATGGAGAAACACAGGCAGGCAAGGTGCTAGAGAAAGATCAGAGAGTCTATATCTGTATCATCAGGCAGCAGGAAGAGAGAAATACTGGGCCTGGCTTGAGAATCAGAAATCCCAATGTCAGCCCACAGTGTCCCACTTCCTCCAATGAGAACACTTCTACTCCAGGAAAGCCACACCTCCCAATAGTGCCACAGCTCCTTATGAGCCCATGGGTGTCATTTTCACTCAAACAAGCACAGTTAGCTGACAGAATTTAGTTCAGGATGAGGCTCTGTGAAGTCCTTAAGTATAAACGATTTTGACCATGTAATTTCCATGAGCTCTATGCAAATAACATATAATATGTCAGTATTTAATTTTTCAAAATAAATGTTGTATCTTAGAGCCCAGAAAACATCTCAAAATTGCCCCAAACTAAATTTCTGGCTGAATCGTTCTATTTGTTGATAAATAATTGATAAAAATCAAAGTAATGAAGAAGAGTTTATCTCCTTCCTGGTTTAGAAGGCATGGTTCTTCCAGGAGGGGGAGATGTGTGACTGCACCTGCAGGCAACTGACCACAATTCATTCATAGTCAGAAAGCTGAGAGCAGTGAGTACAAGTCCTTAGTAGTTTTCTCTTCTTTATTCAGCCTGGGGCCTCTGGCGTTGTTCACACTAAGGGCAGATACTCCTTTCTCATTTAACCCAAACTAGAACCACCCTCACAGTCATACTCAAAGATTTGACCCCCAGCTTCTTGTAGAACCTGCCAAAATGATTACCATCAACCCTGAAGCCTCCTTTCTAGGATCTTGCTACTGAATTCCAGATCCCAGAGTCATCCTGGGCAGCTCTTTATCTGACACTCAACATGGAGCTTTCAGCAAATCCAGTAAACTCTTCCTTAAAAATAGATACAGATTCTGACTGTAACTCACCTACCTTAAGCGTTTAGATTTTTGCAACAGAATTCCCCTCCACCGCCACACACTTTTTTCTCTCCCTTTCAACCACTCTTGATTATCATAAAAAGAGCATCATCTCTAGGATACTTGTGTTTTACTGCTTCCAAACCATCCAAAGGATCCCTCATTCATCCCGTAAGCCAATTCTTCAACAGCTCCTCTCAAGGACTGCCTGGTCTGGCTCTTATAACTTCTGTGCTTTCCTAGCATCGAACTGCTCCCTTCCTTTCTGCTATGGCCACAGGGAGTTCCAAAGGGCAACTTTTGTAAGTTTTCACCCATGGGATGGCATTCTTTAAGTCAGCCATGCTTTGACAACTCCCCCCTCACTTGCACTCTTGAACATAAACCTGAGAAACTCATTGCTTCACTAAGCTTTACTTCGGTAGAACTGTTATCTTCAGCTGTCATTCGTACAGTACCTAAGGTGAGAACACATTTACTCACATCTTCCCATGAGGACTTAAGAAAGCACCTTTCTAGGCCCCCTTTATGCAATAATCCACTGTTTCTACTGCTATTTCTATTCTACTCCCTTTTCGGTTTTCATCTTAGGATTCATAGAGGAGAAGCCACATTTTAAAAGTTTGTCTTGTTTTTATTTTTTCTCTCTACCTATGCAGGGATCTTTCTGTTTTAATTATTCAACACCCTTAACAATACAATAATTAGTACATAATGATACTATCTTGTTAAGTAAATAAATTAATAACCATTTATCAAAATATGCCATACCAAAATAACTCAAGGGCTAATTTTTTCATATAATGGGAATTTTGGAATAAGGTTTGAGAAATTTGCAAACAACTTTTTCTACTCAGAATGTCAGAAAATACGTTTTCACTAACAGAGGTAAGGAGTATAATTTAAAAACAAATATTTAATTTTACATCCCTTGGATTCACTCAATTTATTTTGTCATGGAATTCTGCTGTATGAATATATAACCATTTATTTGTTATTAATTTTATATTATATGTGCATACATTTCAAACAATCATATCAATAAGAAACAAACTTAGGAAAATACTATTTGTGACTATAGGCTGGACTTATCATCATGTTCAATCTTATTGAACCAGACTCTGTTTTGTATACTTATCCAAATAACTGGCTCAATTTACTAAAAAGAGAAAAAGAAAAAAAGCAGGTGTGACAAATAGATTTAGTGTACACTATGATGACATGCTATGTACAGATTTTTCCAAATTTGTAGATTCATATTTGCAATTAAATTACAATTTAAATGTATGAACATATGCCATATTCAAAATCTAATAACAATGTTAACTGACTTTGCGAATTCCAACGGAGCACTAAGAAGTAAAACTAAGTTCAACTTCTGTCTGTACTGCAAATTACTTGGGCATAAGTTACAATAATTTTGATTGAACTTACATATGTTCCACACACAAGAATATGCCTGTTAATCCCACATGTTTTATACATGGTTCAGTTTCCTTTTCTGTGTAAAGGTGACAATATTTGAGAGAATCCTAGTTATTTCTTGCACCATGACTACCACACTGCTGTTGCTAGGGAAATACTGGTCCCTTCACCTTTAAGTGTGTGTTTCAGTACAGTGCATTTGGCATTGCAAAGCAAGCTGTAAATATAATGATTCGAAGTCACCTAGCATGAACACACCTGTGATTTATATATGCCAAGCTTTCATTCTCATTTTCCCCATTATCTGAAAGCAAATTGAAAAACAAATCCTTTACTTGAAGCTCAATTATGACCGCTGATTCTAGCAATTTTTGCTGTAGAGTAGGGATCAGAAAGCTCAATTCTGAGCTAAGTCCTAATTTGTCATAAACTCTTTGAACTATATTTGTACTTTTCTTTATTTTTCAATATAAAAGAAAATTTAAATGTCACCTAGGTAAAAGTAGAAAACACTTTCACAGTACTAAAAGCCAGGATATGCTAAGGCATTTGGACTTCCTTATGCAAGTTTATTCACCCAGAAACATTTAACAACAACCTATTATTTACTTCTGTCTGAGCTGTGCTTGAGGGACACAGATGGAATCAGCACAGATGGAATGATCATAAATTCATGAAAATGGCAACTCATTAATAGTATCTAGGCATGGTACCTAATCTCTCTTGCTATATCACATTTCAGCCAGGTCAGAAATATGGATGGCTAATGTAGCCTCTGTGACATTTCTGGAAGCTAAAACTTGCTTCTATATCAAAGTATCTTTGTTCATTGGAATTTTCCTACAAAGATATCATCAAGCGTAAAAGCCAATTTAACAGGATCGCCATAGAAGCAATACACCTATAGTTATAGTTTGGATCTCACCACTGCTCTTCACCATCTTTGTAGTAAAGACTTGGTTCCCAAGTAACACTGTTGGGAAGTAGTTCCGCATTTAGGACTGGTTTAGTGGGAGGCCTATAGGTCATTAAAAGGATGCTGCCTTTGAAGACTAATAGTTCCTTCTTCCACTGACTGGCCATGGGTAGAATGTTTTTACTCATTTCCTCCTACCATGAAACGTTAACTTCTCACAAATACATGGAAATGGGGCCAACTGTTCATAGACTGAAACCTTCAAAACAGTGAGGCAGAATCAATCTTTGCTCGTTACAAGTTTATTCTCACATTTACATGATGTAGCAATGGAAATATAACACATCTTTCCTTGTGTCTAAATGTAAATAGCACTGTCTTTAAAGAGTATAGGACGTGAGTCAACCGCCGTTTGAAAACAAAACTCACTGGGACATAAGAACATGAGGGCCAAAGTTGGGATCCCCGTCACCTATGTACAAAGCTTGTCATGAGGACATGTACCTAATCCCATCAGTAGAGAGCCACAGATGGGTGGATAGATGGGACTTTCTGGCTAGGCAGCCAAGCCAACTCAGTGAGCTCCAGCTTCAGTAACAATAATAACAATAACAAACAAACATTAAATTTAGGAAGAAAACAAGAGAGGAAGTACTCCCAGGTCTGCCCCTCATGATCCCCCTCAAGAAGAAGAAAACAAAGAAGCAAATAAGTCCAAGTTGGGATACCCACACACACCAGAGCATGCTCAAACTCCCAGTGGTCAGCCTTCAAAGAAAACTGAGTCTTTCCCCATCCGTACCCCTGCCAGAAGCTATCCACCATGGAGACCCACACCTCAGAATCGCTATCACAATTTTTAAGAGTTCTTTTCAATGGCTTTCTTTCTAGGTTGTTACATCTATGGGGTATGTAAGGTTGGGAGAACGCCTATATCACCACTTCCCTCCTTCTCAACTGTACATATGTAGTCATCAATACCACACAAAAGTAGCTTTCTTGCCCTTTACACCCAGCAAGAGCGGACCATGGACTACCAATGGTTTCTGGTGACATTTTGAGCCACAGACATCCACGTGGTCTCCAGTATCAGCACATACCTCATACCTCAGCATGGTCTCCTGTGGGAGTGCAGACCAACCCCAGTCCTTAATCTGGTACACCTGCAATCCAATTTCTAATCGTGAGTCAGGGATTTTTTTTTTTTTTGGCTGAAGAGTACATCCGAAAAAATATAAGTATATGTGAGGCAAACACTCTTTCTTTAATATATTTCAAGAGTATTTAAAAGGGTCATATGTAAAATATTAGTATGCTTTTTTACAATATAGACAAGTAGCATGAAAAATGAAAATAAAATTTAAATCCCAAGAAAATTTAATACCAAAAAATTCAATTCAAATATATATTTTAAAAAAACCATAGAATTTCCCACTAGAATCCAAGTTGTAAAAAGTGACAGAGGGCATGTTGAGTGTTGTAATAAAATTATTACAAATGTAGAGATAAAATTAAAGTTGGGAGGAGCAATAAAGAATTTTAAATTGAAATATTTTCAAGCCAATGCTGTACATGAGCTACCCTAAGAATATGATACTCATTATATACTTTAAAATTTAAAACCATCTTAGAATATGTAGAAATACCATGAAAACAAATTTTCTTGGGCTTAAGAAAGGCTAAAGCTAAGGGGGAAGTTGAAATTTAATGTAATATGTGGGGCAGAGATGGTGAGGCAGGAAAAATTAGTTGGAGTTCTAGACAGATGACGAGACGGAGGAGGTGAGGTAGAAGGAATCTGTTGGAGTACTAGACGGATAATGAGGGAATGGAGGAGATCAGGAGGAGGAATCACCTCAAGAACCAGACAGACAACCAGGGGAAGGAAAGTTAAAGAACAGAATGAAGTAGGTTAGAAGATAGTTTTATGTTTTCAACAATTTCAAGAATCACTGGAATAACCGTTGCTCATTTTTTTTTCAGATAAGAAAATTGAAGCCAAGGAAGGAATTGTTTCAAGCTAAAGTAGACACATAAGTTCATGTTGAATTTTAACCAAAATAAAATCATGCATTTTAATCGCCACATTCTTTCCAATGACTGTTTTCTAAATAGGAAAGAAATTCATAACTTCTTGTATAACACGTTCTGGATAAATCAACTTACCCCTACAAGTACATTTTAAATAATGTCATCTAGAGTATGGAAAAACTATGCATGTCAGGATGAATGAAAATGCTATTTTCTAGATAAATGATTGTGCTTCATTTCAATAACATTGCTGTGAAATATACATCAATTTTATAGGTCAATGGCTTAGCTACACTCATCTACAATTGTTTACTCTCAGGTGTTCACCCACCCAGGGATTGCCATTTGGAGTTAATATTTTATATTAGCTAATAACTAATGACCACTAGTTTATCAGGTATTCAAACATGAAGTGTGCTTAGAAGTCTGTTTGTCAGTAGAAAGCCTTATCCTCCACAGATGGGCAGTATCAAGAAATAGACATATAATGGTTTGTGAGATAGGCTTTTATAGGATATGGATTTCTTGAATCTGCCTGCCATAGGTCCTAGGAAAGTGTAGAACTGTACTCTTTGGCTATACCCCTTCTACAAACACCCTATTAAATGTTTGTCCATAATTAACAATTTTAGTTTTTGATGGAGAACCTTTTTGTTTCCAAATAATTCTAATTCATAGGTATTATTTAGGGAAAGAAAGACTCTTACTTTCATATTTGTAATGATAGTTCAAAATTATAACAAAAAATTAATTCACTTGAATCACCTGTAAAACTGATAGACTAAAGAAAACCATATAGATTCATTTACAACATGCAGAATAGCTATAGATTATAACTGTTCTAAATAACATCTGAGCAGATTTAGAAACTGGCTATTCACATGAGGCTTTATTTAGTGGCCACTAAATACATTAAATGTGCTTTAAAAAAGATATAGAAGGATACTTAACATATGGTCAACTTGATGTCACAAATCTGTTAATTTTAAAATTATGAAAATAAATAACACTAATAATAAAAATATAGCATAATTCTATGCATCTCCTGGCAGAAATTCAATGCTCTATTTTAAGATCTAAATGCAGCAATTAACTTGCTATAATTTAATACTTTAATTAAAATATGAATTTCCAAAATTCTGTAACTTGAAATTGAAAATCACTCCAGGCTTTCCTCAATCAAACCATATAAAATGTATTATGGTATACTTGAAACAAGGCAAAACAACACCAATAAGCAGTGTTCATTTTATTTTTTTAAATGAGAATGAAAGAGATTTGATGGAGGAAGTTCATTGGTACTAAACAAACTGCCTTGGCCCATTTTGATAGGCGATCCCTTAGGTGGGTGGAGTAGGCAGAACAGAATGCTGGGAGGAAGATGAAGTGAGCTCAGACTCGATAGCTCTGCTCTCTGAAGCAGACGCGATGACGTTCCAACCCAGGATGGACGTAGGCTAGAATCTTCCCAGTAAGCACACCTTGGGGTGCTAGTCCAGGTGTGAAAGTTAGCCAAAAAGAGGCTAGATATAATGGGCCAACAGTGTTTAAAAGAATACAGTTTGTGTGTTGTTATTTCTGGTGTAAAGCTAGCCATGCAGGATCCAGGTGGGACGAAAAGCAGGCTCGCAGCTCCCACAACAGAAATTTGCATAAAAATCCTTTCACATAATTAGCTTTCCTTGTGTTTTGATAAAGTTTTCAAAGAGCATTCATTACACTTGCTATTCTACAATCACTGTTGATGCCTAGAACACGAAGTACATCAGTGCATGGACAGAAAGCTTGTGAGTAACAATTAATTCCAGTGGACACAGGAGAAATGTTTTACACCTGAGCACTCAGTAAAATAGCTTGGTATTTGTTAGGTAGAAATCTTCCTTGTACTTTCATAATTGTACCTTCTAAGAGTGTGCAGTTTGATACGTTCATTGGCCAAATACCACATATGGAGGAATATCTGGACTTTATAGAAGCCAATGATGACTTGGGCTTACAAAGAAGTTCTATAATTCCATAGATTGATGTAGTCACATTGTGAGAAACACTTATTAAATAGTGTCCTAAAATTTTTTCTATTTTAGTAATGTATTAATAAACAATGTTTATGAATCTAATCTACATGGAAAGCAGAAAAGGACAAGATCTCCTGAGTAAATTGGGAGCCTGGCGATCATGGGAGAGGGCTGGAGGAGAGGGGAGAGGAAGGGAAAGAAGCAGAGAAAAATGTATAGATCAAAAAAATCAATAACATAAAAAAAGAAAAAAGGAAAAAATTTAAAAATTAACAATGTTTAATAATGTTTTAATAAGCAGTATATTAATAGTCAAGGTTTAAATCAAACTAAAGAAACAATTAGCCAATTGTTTAATTCTATAATTTGTCAATTCTATGATTTTATTTTTGAAACATAATTCTGTATATGTGTGTCTAAATTATTGCCCTAGTTGTTCCAGTTGGCATTACGCTGTAAATGACAGTGCCTTCCACATCAGTATTTGTTTTTTAATTTTTCATGGCACAAATCCCACGTGTCATTAAGAAAAATTTATAAATATAATTTAAAAATCTTTCTGAATGTTGACAGCTTCACAAACACTGGATTTGGCATGGATTATTACATAGTATTATTATCTCTTAAAGTTAATAAATTAACCAGAAAGGATTTTTGATTAATTATGTTCATAAAGTTGGTCTTCTCTCTCCAGCTCTATTGAATCAGACAGTCCTTAGTCCCAGAGAGTGAACCTGAAGTAGCAAGCACTGAGTAATGAGGAAGCAATGAAAAGTAGTATAAATTTGTACTATGACTCCGTTAATGCAACTTATCCACTTGGCTACTGCTCAAGTGCCTTCTGTTCTGGGATCCGGTCCCAGTGCTCTCCAATGCATTTAATCACTTCCTCTTCTCATTCTCTTATTGGAATTTGCTTGTAACATTTTATAGCCCTGATTATATCACTTTACTATGTTTAGCTTTGTTTCTTTTTAATCTTGGGGTACTTCAATACATCCAACATACAGTAACTCAAATAAGTATGTGGTGATTAAATAGTGTTAAGAATCTTAAAGCATATGGTTTGAAGTTCCTGGGTGTAAAATGGGAATTTGTTAATAACTCTTTGAAGATTTTAGGTTCTGAAGCTGATCAGCAGGCACACAGATATTCCTACTCTTTGAGAGTATTGGGGAAAACATGTGCTTGCATTATTTTGTGAAATACAATGTACCTCAACTAAAAAGTAAATTAATGTTACTCAAAGTAAAATTGGAGATTTTAGAAAGCAGAAATCCTAGGATCAATTAAAATAAAATTGGACAACATTATCATGTGAAATTAGGTATCGAAGGCTGTTTCAACAATTGAAAAGTGATTAATGTAATCATTTCAATAAACTGAAAATAATTGCATGATCATAGCTATACATGGATAGAGAATACTTGAAAGATCATTTATGATTAGAAACTCTTAAAAACTAAGAATTGAGATCACACCATCAACTTGAGAAAGAATATTTATAAATACCCCCACATTTAATGCTATGCTTATTGACGAGAAACTCAAGCATTTCATTTGAGTCCAGTAACAAAGTAGACATAGCTCTTCTTACAGACTTTTCAGTTTGATACTACCAGTCATGATTAGTCAAGTGAGACAAGGAGATAAAAGCATGTAAATTAGAAAGGAAGAAAAATGTCTTTTTATTTGCTTATGATATTATAAATGTAGAATAATCTTATAGCATCAACAACAGAAATAATAAGAATAATACCTGGAAGGTTGATACTACCTGAATTCAAGACAAAACGCCCAGACACAGACACACAGAGATATTGTCAACCGAAGAGAAGATATCATATTCAACAAGTAATGTTCAAACAGCTGGCTGTCTTGTGCAAATGAAACCACCAGGACAGGTTTGCTTTAGTCTTCAGAAAAACTAATTCAAAATGAATCATATTCTTTAATACAAAATGCAAAGCTGTAACATTACTGGAAAAAAACCTGGAATGACACCAGGCATCAAAGACTCTTTAGACAGAACACTATTTGTACAGAAGAAAAGGTTTTATAACCATCACAGTTCAGTACAATTAATTTTTAACTGTGAAGTGTACTGTCAACACAATAGTAAGAGGAGCCATTACTTGACAGAAAGTAATTGCCAAAGAAAGATGTAGTTGATGAAACACTACTAGCTAACATATAGAAAGAACTCTAAAAATTCGTTTACTAAATCAGTCAAAACTGCACCAAAGATCTTGACATACATCTTACCAAAGAAGATTCATAGATGGCAAATTAACATAGCAAAAAAATGCTCCTCATTAGATGTTAGCTAAAGGCAAATGGCAAGATTGTGCGGGCATTGCACACATGCTAGAAATGTTGGAATCCGGAACGCTATCAGGGTTAAGTCCTGATGAGGATGTGGACCAACAACAATTCTGCTCCTATATTACTGATGGAAATACACTGTGGTATAGACACTATACAAGAGAGTGAAATAATTTCTTATAGAACAATGTATCCTTATGATATGATCCAGCAGGAAAGAAAGTTTACATGTATACATGTGGCTGCTTATCATAAAATTATATTGTGAATTCTTAAATCTTGGAAACAACAAGATGAGTCTTGTGAAGACAAAGAGATATGCAAACTGAAACATTTGAACACTGAAAGACTGTTCAGCAATAAAAAGATTTTCTGTAAAATCATGAAAAGACATGGAGGTGTTGATGTCTCTTGACAAATATTCACATCACACACTGGTAATTTTGCTGAACTATTATGACAGTAAAAAGGCAGTGAAGCTTACTCTCAGTATAGAGGGTGGTTACATTCCAACATCTTGACATCCTGAAAAAGGCAAAACTATAATAATGACAAAAGGGTTGGTGACTGTCAAGGGTTGGGAAAAGGCATATGTGGGTGATTTAGGGGTAACATAAGCTTCTTTTGTGGGAAACTGAAGAAACTGGGAGGCTTTGCACATGTGAGAGATAGACAGGAAAGCTTGGAATTCTCTACTACATTTTGCTATGAACTTTAGAGTAATGTAAAAGTAAGCTCTATTTAAATAGTTCATCCACCCTCATACACACATGTGAACAAAATTGGTATAAATTATCTGCCCATCAAACTGACCTGATAAAATTCATAAACATTTTCTGTACACTACCATTTTCGTATGAAATTCTCATCTATAGATGATTTATAATGTAATAATTCAATAACCATCTTCAAGACATTTTACCCACATCAATTCCGTAATCACAGATTAAATTCAAAATGTTTATTTGCAAAGTCACAAACAACACTTTACATATTTTGATTCAGCAAAGGGTATAAGTGGGCAAGGAAGGTAATTGAAACAGTGTATCCCCTAATTGTGTAAACCCCACTCACTGCTCTGAACTATCCCTTGACAGTTGGCAATGTATACCTATGTACCAGGTATTGCCCCTAGCTCCATTTTACTAGTCAACCCCTTATCTCCAAGACAGTATCATTTCAGGAGACAAATAGTCACACACTGTGAACTCAGTCCCTATAAGACTTTAGACCTATGATTTGACTCTAATTTTTGCAAGACTTGCTATAACCTTACACTCGAGTGGCATACAGATGAACTACACAGTAACGTACTATTTTACCTGGACTAAGAATTGTACTCTACAAATGAGTTCTCACTTGGACTTTTTTCAGCACACCTCTTAGTTCCACTGTGCTATATATATCAGGAATGCTAGAAGTGTCCTGATAAGATGGAAACTGGCCTATTTCTTTCAACAGAGATAATTAACATCTTGTATAGCAATTTCATTTGCTGCCTCGTCACTTTGCTTCTGGGATCTAAAAATCTCCAGCCTTACCAGCAGCTGTGTGGTAATTCCTAGGGGTACAGGTGTTCTGCTCAACAGCCTTGAAACAGCCATTCTTAGACCCTAAAATCCCCACAGCCCAGTGGAACAACTTTCTTTATCCATGAGGCCTAGTGCTCACTTTTCTCAAATGATGTTGAGGGCCATAAACCCATGCCATTGATACCTATTCCCTGCTACCATTGGTGAATCAGGAGTGCTGTGTCCTCTATCACACAATCCATGCTTATTGTTTCCTGGCCCATGGCTTAGCTCTAGCCTCTTCCTCCTCTGAAATTTCTCAGCTGTATCTTTCAACATTCCTCAGCATCATAATCTCTTTTTGACTTTATTTTTTCCTACTGTAACTAAAACCCAAATCTTATGTGAATAGTCTCATTCTCCTTTTGCATTTTTTAAAAGCTGTTTTAACATTGTTTATACCTACAAAGTTATGGATCTGTACCTTTGGATCCTGGAGAACTTTTTCTTGTGTCTTCCAAAACTTCTGAGTGTTTTCACATTTCTATAATTCATATTATGATATAAATTACTATGACTATTAATGTTTAATGTTTACCGGTAATATTTGTGAAATAATGGTATTATTTGATTAGTTCTAGGGAACAAACTATTAAGAAAAAGTGATGTGAGTTATTTCAGACTAAGGAAGCCTGTGTTCTCTGTCCCAATGTTGACAGCTAGAAGCAGTTGAGGAGGTAACCTGGGAGATATTGAAGCCACCAGAAAGATCAGCTTAGGCCACTGAACCATCACTTAGATGAAAAATACTCATATGTTGACCAGAACCACATGCCCTGGGCAAGAGAGAATACTCCCTGGCAATAAAGTGTTCTTTTTCTGAGGCACCGAGAAATTATTTTTTTATTCAGTTGCTAATAATCCCACTATCATCTATTGAACTATGGTCTTGGAGAATTTTACATATTATAAACATTATCTATTTCGATTCTGAAAACCTTGTTTCATCTTGAACAATAATAATATCTGCTTATACATGAAATAAAGCATATCTCCTTAAATCATGACCTAGCTTCTTTCGCTCAATTTGGCTACTTCCTCATAAGCATGATTTGAAACTTTTCCTGTCTCATAACTCCTTCTTCAAATCACTCATTATCCAACAATATGAAAAGTGACTCTTTTCATGGCACAAATTTGTTCAATCACTCAATTATGAGTATTGTTTTCTTTCAATTTTTCTTAACATATTTCCATACTAACCACACATTTCATGGTTGAAGTCAAACTTCAATCGAATAATTGTCTAAGTTTCTTTGCCCTTCATGTGTTTGAATCCAATTTATCTACCAATGGCTTGAACATGCAGCAACTGAGGTGTCTGTTGTCTCAATGATGAAATAACCAAGTAACAGAGTTCTAATGAGTCAGGCCATGAAAGAAGGAAGAGAAACTCTGATACAAAAATGAGACCGTGAATCTATAACCCTCCAACTTACATAAATACAACAACTGACTTGGCATCTTTTCTCAAATAATGCGCTCCAAACTCACATTTCTGTTTCTAATTTCACAAGCATATTCTATAAATGTCCTCCACTGTCAGCATTTTCTCAATATTATTATACCTCATAACTAAGAACACAAACAGTGACATTTACTCTCATCCTTGAAGACCTTCCAGTGTATCTATCTTTCATCATTACCTCACTTCAAATGTTAGTTGGTATCACATTCTAAATACATAACAGCTTTCCCTATAGTTCTTGCATCCCAGGACTCTAGGCTAATATCATTTTTCCCAGGTAGAATTAAGATATATGCAATTTTTATCATAAGTTATTAAACTCTATACTCTGTCCAGTCTAGTAATTGCCTTCCTTTCTGCTGACTGATACTGGTTGAGCATCATCAGAATGAGTGGGAGAGGGGATGAATGAGTATAAGTAGATTCGTCTGAAATCTCACAATTCACATACACATGTGAAACTAGGTTTCTTGTCTACATTACAAAGGAGGAAAAAATCTGGAGGTTACAATACAAACAAGCAGAACTCGAAGAACTCCGGCTCAATTATAAGTTTTTCAATTTAGCTAACTCTTAGCTACTAATTATCTTTTCATATTGAGTTTCATAGCATATATCTTATTTAACTTGTAGTAGACTCAGAAGTAGCTTCAATTTTTAATGAAATTGTCTATGACTATAGAAAGTAAAGTCCCTTGAAGACAGCTAACATTTTTAAAAAGTCTGTCATTAATTAGCAATATTATAAGAATTATTTCAATTTTATTAATGTAAATGTGTATATGTCTACAACATAAACTATTATTGATGCTAAAATGTACCAACAAAGCCAGCTTGTAAGAAGAAAAGGATTTGAGCAGAAAACAGTGATATAGCTTTTTAAAATGTTGTTATCTATCATTATCAAGCATGTTTTCCATGTTGAAATACTGTGCTAAGCAGTTTATATATATAAAGTAGGAACTGTTAGCACCCTTATTTGACAGATAAGTAAATGGAAGAATGAGAAGAAACTATCAAAGCCTACAGGCAAATCCTATTTCTGTGGAATTTTAGAAATGCTGAGCATCCCATCCCCTTCTGGATATGTAGCTAAGACTTCTATAATGAGCCTCTCCCAAATGTGAAGTGAACTAAAGGTTTTTTTTTAATACAAATAGTGAATGATAATGAATAATTTTGATTACAATCAAATAGAGAAAGAGAACAATGTGTAGAGTATCAGAGTGATCTCAGAATATTTAAGGAACAAATTGCTTTGTCTTACCCATAAATTCAATCCCCAAGTGGTCTGCTACATCAAAGTCAGCATGGAAAGAAGGGAAACAGAAAGAGAAATGGGTTAGAAAAATCCAAACAAGGATATCAATGCTTGTTAGACCATCATTCCAAGATGCAGGACACGTGTCTACTTTAACTATGTTAGATTTGAGATATAACTTTTAGACAGTCAACAGTAACAGTTCTTGGTATTGTCTTTAATATTTATTTCCACAAAGCCTATAAATTGTTACTAGGCATTTTAGTGGAAATACAATGCATAAATAATGAAATATACCAAATAAGAGAAGAGGATCAAAGAATTCCTTGTAAAGGTATTTTCAAAATCCACCATATTTTTTTGTAGATTACATCTTTGTTCAACATAAATTTATTTGGACCTCTACATTAGCAAAAAAGGCAAAGCCCTAAGCAGGCTATGAAAGGCTATAGTGCATGTTCTTCACATTCATACACACAAATTGATGACACTAGACTTCTTTCTTGGACATGTTATATGGGACCACTGTGCAGTGGCAAAACTAAAGATCTTACAATGGTCACAAAGTCCTGGGTAGATTGAAGACATGAATCCATGTACCAGACCCACAAGCCACATGACTCCTTGACTTGACATGTCATCAGATCAAAAACAAATGGCAGAAGCATCATCCTCTGTCTTGTGTGCCCACAGACACAGACAGTCTTGAACAGCTAGACTGCCTGTATCCAGAAGACTAATCAACTCATCCAGGCCTATTTACTTAAATAGCGCCTTCTTTCTTTTAATTGTACAGTTATGTACTCATTCACTCTGTAAATTCAACACATGATTAAATGATGGTTTCATAACACAACTATTTGTCTGGAATGAGGATAAGGGGGAAAAACTATTGCTGAAACTATATTTATTTCCAAATCCAATCACTGACCTCCTTTTAGGGGTTTAGTAAATAAGCGTTTCTTTTCAGAAAACATATGATAGTTGCTCATTAATATTAGTGCATGTATGGATACACACATATAAAACGCACTTTGACATTTCGGTAATTTCAAGTACTTAATTCATTTTAGTTACTTAATTTGGTATAAATTAAGTTCATGGAGTTGTGCCATCACCACCACTGTTTTTTTATTGCTCTTCCATCCCACCAGTCAGAGGCTATGTCTTCTCATGTCCCAGGTCCCCTACCATCAGCTACAAGCAACCTCTACATTCTGCATCAGTTCAATTTGCCGGCGGTTCAGTTGAAGTGATTAAAATTCATGTGAATTACAAAATGTCTACTTTCATGAAGAAAGATAGCAATGGTATTTCTAAAATGTGGGTTTATCCCTCTCTCCTAATGGCAAGTGTTTCACTGCTTGGGCTGCATTGATATGTACTTTCCTAATTATCTGTTCATTTTTGTGAAAAGACAGCATTTTGTTCTCAGTGAATTCTAGCATCATCAGCAGGAGACCACAGAGTAAAATTCTGGCCATCCCTCTCTTAGTAAGTGCCATACTGAAAATCTGCAATAATGGGAGAATTCAGAAGCAGAGAATCTGTTCCTTGGAGGGACAGAAGTTTCTAGGCAAAGAATGCAATTTAGGAGGAAAAGTGACAAGTGCATGCTTATGTTCTTTTGCAGACAAGGAGTCCCCAACTGTGTGCTCCAGAAACATGGAAGAGATACTGGATATATAGAATTTTAAAATGAGGTTCGAATGAGATTAGCTCTCCTGAAATTATGGTAAGGTAATTCAAAAGACAGCAAATGACACAATTTGTCATTTACACACAAACAAAAAGAAACAAAAGCCAGGAATATTTAGAAATCAGCAAGCAGAGGCTCTCATGTGGACCACAGGTCTTCACAGACAATGTCCTCAAATAGTTGACAGGCAGAGAGGCCCTCACGGAGGAGACCAGAGATACCCAGAGGCATAGACTCTCCAGGAATGGGCTACAGATATTCACAAGCATGAACCTCAAGTTGTGAGTACCCTAGCCTCAATTTCATTTAAAAAGATCTTTCTGGAAAAGCTTACATGAATGAACACTGACCCTAAGTCTATCCTGCTGGCTAGAACATAACAGAGAGCCAGTCTCCATTCTTCCACAACGCGCTGTTCTACCAATGTTTGTGACTAGGAATCTAGGCAACCAGTCTTCTTGACGTTGTAGACAGAGCTAAGAAGTGAGCCGTGTTGATGCATTGGAAGTCAATTTACGTACTTTACAAGCATAACAAACTCCTGACCAGCATCACGGACAAACATCACAACTAAAAATTATTCAAACACTGAAAAAGATAAATAGGAGTCTTGATTAAAATAAATCTCTCTTAATATAAAAGTTGCTAGGGTTGTAATTTGCAGACTTTCCAGCAAAGTACTGTCTATGGTCTTGGATATTGAAAGGAAATTGCTTACTAATTTTTATGATGCCCTTTTTTATGAAAACTGACAAGCCTGAATATACAAATAAAAATTATTTTTTTATTTAAAAATCTCTACCCCCTGTTCTTTCACCACACACTACTATATTAAAAATGCCAAACCCTGTGATCACTATCAGTTTGAAGACACTGTCGGGCATTGCTTTATACCGAAAGTTCAATGGAAAGTAGATGACAGAAAGGCAATTAATTGTGTTATTTCAGTCACATGCAGAACATAAACCACACCATTTCTCAGAAGCCTAGGCTGATTGTTTCTCAAGGCAAACAGCTTGCCTGAAAATGTTCCGGCCTGAAAGAAAACATCAAGAGGATGTGAGTGAGAAGAAATCAATTCATAGTTCATTTCTCCATTCACTCAAACCACTGAGTACCAAGAACTCCTCAGACCTTAGGGTGAAGCAATTGGCACATGGCTCAAGTGAAAGCCATCTGCTTTCCCCTGAAGAATGTATGCAAATCTACAATTTAAGCTTTTTAGCTCCTCCATTAACTTTTTTCTTTTTATTTATTAATTTTTAATTAAAAATTTCCACCTCCTCCCCTCCTTCCATTTCCCTCCCTTAACTTTTCTTTAGAATATTCATACCCTTAGCATTGTTCCAGAATGGCTGACGTTTACCTAGCACTAACTGCTCTAGAAAGTGATGTAAGGATGAGATACTCTGACAGCAACTCCTAAACTGCCAACCATGCCCAGAGTAAAAGGGCATACAGCCACAGAGAGGGCAGAAACATCATTCCCCAGTCATAACGCCTATAAATGAGAGGTACTGCCATTGAGCCCAGGTAGCCTGACTCTCAGCCTTCATTCTCGAGGTTTTAAATGACCTACCTCTGAAGAAATAGCTAATTTTTGCAATGTCATTAAGTAATGAGACCTTCTGGGATGAATTATTTAATCCACTTATAAGAGTAAATTGTTTTCAAGTATCCTCAGGCACCACTGAAGTACCACTTACTTACCTGTTTATTGATGGAAGGCCAAAGATGAACTGGTTGAGGGGGATAGAAAGGAAGACAACTGTTTCCTGCTACCAAGAAGCCAAACGAGCATACTATTAATATTTCCTCATTAGTTACCAAGGAAATTCCTGTAAGATGAGGCTAATTTGGTTCTTTTTATATACTGCAGGTGCTAAAGAATTTTGTTTGAAAAATCTGTCAAATATTAAGCCAAATAATCTTAAACTTAGAGTAATATTTAACAGATCCCAGCAAATCTTCTATAGAACTCAAAGATTTCAATGACTTAGGTCATAAACAAGTGATGGAAACACAGTCCCTCAGGGCAAACGCATTGAGAAATTTGTAAAATTCATGCCCATATACACCTACCTTTGACCAAAATTATTTATTCTTAGTTTGTAACATGACGTGTTAAAAGACACCTATGTTTCAGAAAAAGAAACTTCAATGAATTGCGATCCACATATTTTCCTTTCTTCATATATTACCTTTTTATTTTTTATCTAGATAGAATGCTGAAAATGTAGCTGATAGGAATCATCAGGTATCAGGCACTGCTATTAATAACTGTCACCGTGTGGCACAGATATTAGAAATTTTTCCTCACTAACTGAAATTTAAGGTGCGCATGTCTGAAACTACCTTGAATCCTTTTGAGCAGGGACAGCAGGATTCCTCAGCGGGTGTTTTAGTTTCTTTTCCAACTGCGGGGATAGAGAACCCTAGCAACACAACTGAAGGGAGAAAGGGTTTGTTCAGCTCATACTTCCCTGCTACAATCCATCATGATAGGGAAGTTACAGAGGCGGAAACTTGAGAGAACTCGTCACATTTATCCACAGTCAAGAACAAAGAAAGCGGATGAGCAGCTCCGTTTCTCCCTACATATATCTCAGAATGGCCTTCCTAGAGAGTGATGTCACCCTTTCTGAACCACCCTCAATTAACACATAATCCCTCATTGACATGCCAACAGGCCAACTCGATCTAAACAATCCCTCTTAGCAATCCTTTCCATGGTAATTCTAGATTGTATCATGTTGACAAAAGCTAACCATCAAAGTGAGTAGAGACACTTACTGTCCCTCCTAAAGACTTTCCTTTGATCCTCAGAAACAACAGAAAGGGAGAACCTACTCCTGTAAATTGTTCTCTGACCTCAACATATACCCACACATATACACACATGTACACATATATGCATACACAAATATGTAAGTATTAAAAAAAAAAACCACAAAAGCCTCTGGAGCAACTCAAAACTTTATATACTGATATGTCAAGCACAGCTGCCCAACCTTCCAAAGTAGACAGGCTGAAGAAGAGTAAAAGCAACAACAGTATTTGACTTAATTCCAGTCTCCAGATGCAATGGAATATGCTGTTAGCTAAACTAGCGTGAGTAAGACCTTGTGGTGCAGTGCAGAACAATGTCACACTAACTCAGGCTTCAGTCTTAGCACAGAATTAGAAGCAATGAAACTATGTGCCATTGTCACAGAATTTTCCCTCCGGTGTTCATTTAAACCTTTGTTCCATGGAAAGTAGAGAATAACATTATATAAAAATAGTGATCCCCGGTTTATAAAGTTAAAATATTGGGGCTAATGAGATGGCTCAATTGGTAAATGCTCTTAGCAAGTCTGACAGCCTTAGTTCCGCTCTCAGAACACACATGGTGGAAGGAAAGAACTCGCTGCTTAAGTGGTTCTTCCTTCTTCCCCATGCACATTGTTTTAGACAAGGGCTTGCACACACACACACACACACACACACACACACATACATACACACACAAAAAAATAAATGTAAAAACAAGCTTAAAAAAATTACAACATTTGGTTTAAGCTTCAGTGACTTGACTTCTCCACAGCACGAGCCCTGAAAGCACTTTTGATTTGTGTGATACATAGTCCCTGTGATTGTTCAGTAGCTTTCCTACTTTGGCAGAAGGGTAGTGTTGTCTGGGAGTGCCCATGGTTCTAATGATCTCTGCCAGCTGCTGTAGGAAAAACTCATCATGTCAGTGTGAACAAACCACCCACTCAATTACAAAACGTGCCCGTTGCACAGTGCTTCTCTTCATAATGCCACTGTACTCAGTCACTATGTAGGTTCCATCCCAGATCTGTGTCACATGGCTTTTCTCTTGTGACACTCCAGGAACAAATAGTCCATTGTAACAGAGAAGATGAAATAGGATTTGTGAAGACTTTAAGTTAAATCCTGAACATTTGAGAGCAGTTCATGTCTCTGGAAGTTTCTAGAATCTCTTTTAGGATATTTTGGTGCCTCATGATATGTTAGTTTGCTCACGCATGCTCCTAGCTCCTAAATGAGATTATAGACCAAGTGACAAGATCATTTATTGAAACAGTGTCAGCCATGTCCACATTTAATACAACAAAACAGGCAAACTAGGGAAGGAGGAGATGGAATCAGACATTTCTGATTAAGGAAGAAAGCAGTGGCAGAAAGTAGAGGCACCCCAGCTATAGCTTCTTCAGTCTAGAAAGTAATATGTGAGACTTACTAATTACATATCTTTAATAAAGCCAAGGGGTTAATACACAGGCAAACTGTGTTTGCCAATGCTGCCAGGGCATACAGCTGTGTCATTATGGGAAAGAGACTCTAAGATGTCACAGAAAAAAAGGCAGTGGCAGGAGGCAGAGTAACAAACAAACCTGAATCCCACCTGTCAGGTCCTACAGCATAGTGGAGATGGACAGACAGGCATCTCTTAAAGGGAGGAGCATGCTCCTGCAAGGAGAAACTGGGGAAGTCTTTTGTCTAAGAGCTCAGTTCAGTCCTGTCACCCAGCATTAGAGGGAAAGGCAAGTTATCACCATTCGAGCTAATTAGTGGAAGCATTAGGATTTGAATGTTGGTCATATTCCAATCTCAATGCTTTCTTTGCTACCTCGGCAGGCATATGATTTTAATTTTCACTAGTGCCTGTACATTTTACCATAGAATTTATGCCTGCTTATGAATGAAATTTGTAAATAAGTGCAAAAATTAATATTAAAAATGCAAGCTTTGATCACTACTTCTAAGAAGCAGTCACTGGTAAGTTTTCTTCTGTCTTTTCTAGGACCACTTTTATATTTGCAAAGTAAGCAACGCATCCACTCTACACATCACCCTGCATCACAAGTGTGGAGGACTGTCTGTGATTATGTCAGCTCAGTAAGCAAAGACCTTGCTCACCTCCACCACACTGGAACTAACAGCATTTTCCACTGTTGGGAAGAGGCCATGACACCATTATGGCAGCCAGCATCCCCACAGACAGGTCATCAATCACCGAAAAGGCAAAGCCACTCTCTGGAAAAGTACAGGACCCCGCTCTCCTTTCCTGGGCCCTTGTCACAGAGCATGACCTCTTTGTTTCCCTTTCTAAAACCTCTGTTGTTGATCTTTGTTGGACACAGACACCTTCATTTCACTTTCTTACAATCAAAATAAGATAACTCATTTGTGCTAAGGAAGAAGCAGCTGCCATGGAGACCGGGCCACATACTTAAGCAGTTCACACTCAAGGCGAGCATTCTGCTTCACAGAACACAGTTTCAAAACAGGGCTTCAAGGACTAGTGAGATGGCTCAATGGATAAAGGCACTTGCCATCAGGCCTGACAAAGTGAATTTGATCTCCGGGTAGAAGGAACAGCACGAACTGCCATATAGTATAAATCTCTCTCTCTCTCTCTCTCTCTCTCTCTCTCTCTCTCTCTCTCTCTCTCTCTCTCTGTCTCACACACACACACACACAAACACACACCACACACTCACACACATATACACAGAGGAGAGAGAGGGAAATCTTTTAAAACATTCTAAAATACAGTTTCCATAGAGACTAATGATGATCATTTGCTCCACCTCTTTTCTAGATTTAAATATTTAAATCTTGCAGAGGATGTATTGCAATGGTAGAGTGCTTGCTTCACAGAGGATTTATACTTCTCCATTCCAGTTCCCAGTATTTCCAGAAAAAAAAAAAAAACCCTAAATGAAAGATTCAAAGTTTAACCTTCACTAAACTGCTTGTACAATTTTTCTGGGACAGGATTGTATAGCATTGGGCATAACCAGGTTTGTTTTCCCTCTAATTAAAAACTTTAGTAAGAACTTCCACTGTATATAAAAAGATTTCATTCAAAAGTATTGTTGCTTTTCTTTGCCTGTCACAAGTGAATGTAAATCTGTATGAATGATTCATGAGTTTGTTTTTTGTTGTTGTTTGTTTGATTGGTTGGTTGGTTTTTGGTTTTTTGTTCACGTAACACACATCAGCTAGCTTCTCGTCATGTTTGGTCAACTTTCTCACCTTTCTGTGGAACTTCTACATACATTATCACCTTCGATGTCAAATATTAGCTTTAAAAGTTGTGCCAATGAGGCCTACATAACAACTGAAGCGATTAAGTTTCTATGAAAATCGAAAGGTCACATTCATAGACTCCTGGGTTCTTTGGATTAAAAAGTCTCATAAATTTCAAAACTGAAGGATTCTTACATCTTTTTGCCTTTCTTCTTTAAAAATTTGTTGTATATAAACAATGTATCCTGATCATATTCACCCTTACTACTCCCATTTACGTCTTCCCAGTACCGCAGCACAACTTTCTCCCGACCTCTTGTCTTCATTTTATAATGGCTTATTTGTGTATTTATTTTAACTACTGAGTTCAATTAGGGTTAACCGAATCCACATAAGTATGGATTTATCTACTGGAATACAAACAACTTTCCATTTGCCGTATTCCTAAAAGGGGATACTCTTGCTCCTGAAGAGTCAACTGTCAACAGTTCTTCAGCTAGGTGTGGATCCTTGTCAAAGCATGTCAATGGGAAAAGGAAGGATAGGGATAGCTTAACTGAATCTAACGATGTTTGAAGAAGCCTTAGGAAAGCCCACTAGATTTATACTCTGAGTCTTAGGTCTTTTATATACTGCTTCTCACTTCAGGCTATCATTGAATTGACATTTTTCCTCAGAAAATTTTAAATGTTACTATGGTAATTACAATGTTTTTGCATACGGTCTTTAAGAATTTATCATTAAATAACTTAAACTAAAGCAAGCTTTGTAACATGTCTTATTTTTTTATTCTGTATATTGATATTCCATCTGTTTATATCATTGGAGAGATATTTAGAAGATATTATAGAGATTTATAGATGCAAATATTTTATATGGATTATTTGGTCATCACTGAGCAAATTCCTGAAAAGACAACAAAAAGTTTTGTCTTTGGTTCATGATAGGAGGTGTAAGAGAAAACGTGTTAGAACTATGATGTCATGAAGCCCACAGAAGTAACCAATGTAGAAAAGTAGTAGCAAAGAAACGGGATCCTTGCTTTGATGAAATCTCACGCTATATTTAGGCTGCTCTTGGTGAACCTCCTGCAACAGCTTCCTGGGGGATGAAAGTCCCAGCCACTGCAGCTTCGGAGGAGCAGCCTTCTCCATTATTGATATCATTTTGACTTTATTCTGTTCTAAGAATATGAGTTTACTGGGGGAGGGAACACTGGGAACCTCACATTTTAAATAGTTCTTTCAATGCAGAAGGCAGCTATCTGGCGTTGTAAATTTTGTCAGTAGGAAACCATGGACAAAGAGAATATTATCCCCTTTTACAACCTCAAGAACGTGCTCTTTTTATAAGTAATCTGCACTGTAGGCTCCTCTGTTGACTTCCATTTTCTTCTTAATGCAATCCCAACTCACCCTGTGGCAAACTACTCTCATCTTTCATGGCCAGACTTCTCCTATATCTTTCCAATTTTCTGAACTATTGCTTTCTATTAGCATTTCTATGCAATAAGATAAATTTCGAGCAAGCAAAACTTTATACCTTGAACTGTAACTCATGGGTGTATCTCTATACCATGACTAATTAATTGAACTGCTATCATCTCCCCAGCTCTCCCAATTTTCTCTAGTGTTTCTCAAAGCCTCTCAAATACTAGATGGTGACTAAATAATTGTTGAATTATTTTTCTTAATCATACTTTTTTTTCTCATTGCAGATACACTGGGATGATATCTTCTTAAAGTGACTCATTTATAAATTATGTCAAGCTTATTTTAATATCTTCACTTAAGCCATAACTAAAAATTTCCAGATCTTTACCACTTAATGTAGGTTCTTAGCCACTTCTTCCCTCATTTCTCCTCTCTCCTGTGTGTGTGTGTGTGTGTGTGTGTGTGTGTGAGTATGTGTGTTTGTGTGTGTGTGTGCATGCGCGTGCACACATGTCTTTGTCTGTTTGGAGTTACTTAACTTGTTTTTCACTAAATTGTGAATCACCCCAGACATGTGTGGAAAAAATCAAATTCTATTTTATGTACTATTCTAATACCCCAGTCAACCAGAATTTCATAGAGACATCTATTGATATAAAATGCTCTTATTTTACTGTTTTTAAAGAAAAAAATAAAATAAAATTCTCTGCAGAATTACAGAGAAAACCATTCTCAAGCCTCTCATTCCCAACCATCCAAGGTCATCATTGTTTCCTCTCCACAGGCACAGGCACACAAAGCAGCACAGATGGAATGAGTGAAAGGGCTTGATTTGCTTTCTTGTTGCTGTGATCAAACACCCAGACAAAAGCAACTTAAAAAGGAAAAGGTTTTTTCTGACTCATGGTTCAGGGATAAAGTCTTTCATGATGGGGAAGGCAGAGTAGCAGTCAGGGATGGCACAGTTGCAGGACGAGGGAGCTGGCTGTTTAGTTTGCATCCACGCTCAGATGCAAAGAATGTTGGAAGTGGGCTAGGCTATGAGCCCAGCTATAGTGACCTACTTCCTCCAGTGAGTCTCTACCTTGCAAGTGTTGTAATCTTCCCAAACAGTACCATCAGCTGGGAATCAAGTGTTCAATCACATGGTTCTTTCTATAAAGGACATTTCGAATTAAAACAATAAAGTGCCTGGATACAATAAGTTTTCAGGAGGTACCAATCTTTCAATCAGCTGCTTTTCATTCTTATCTTTCAAGACTTAGATCTCCCTCCCTCCCTCCTCCCTCCCTCCCTCCCTCCTCCCTCCCTCCTTCCCTCCCTCTGTTCTTCCTCCCTCCCACCCCCTCTCTCTTACATACACACACACACACACACACACACACACACACACACACACACAAACATACACACACACACAGTATTCCAAGCGTTATTCTGTCCATACCACTGTTGGAAGCCTCTCTTCTAAAGTTTGAGCCTCTCTAGCAGTCAGTAGCTTTGTGTGTATGCATGTGTGTATGTGTTTGTGTGTGTGTGTGTGTGTGTGTGTGTGTTCTAGACACACGTTGATGAACAACTACCTTCGTCAATCAGCTCCTCAAAGGCACATATTCATATAGTCAGGTTGTCTACTGTTTGGCAATGTGGCTTTACAGAAATGCACAAAACCAGGCAACTAGTAAAAAACCATGGTAACCATGGGGTTTTTTATTGATGATTATGCTTTGTTGCTTTGTTCTGACAAGATAACTTATTCCAACATCGACAAAAACATGCTAATTTAATATTTAATGCTACCTTTTATTGTAAAAAGCACTGGTGTGGGAATAGTTTCATACTTTATGATCCTTATGCTGCGTATTTCTATTACCAAGTTTAAAAGTCACATTAATTTATACTTATAAGCTCCCAAACACCTGGGAATACTTGATAATGAGCACAACAGAGGACACACTTGGCCACTAATGGATTAATTTATTACTTCTGTGGACTTAAATTGTAGCAATATGGTGGAGCTTTTTTCCCTAAATGTATAATCAGTTGAGAATGCTATTTGTCTCATTTAAATGCAAGGAACAATCTGTCTTTTGCTACCTCCTTCCTAAATCCATTAAGCAGTTAATAACATAAGGACTAATGTAAGCCTCCTTATTTAATAGAAATTTTAAAAAATTGTAAATTAAGCCAGAAGAGTCTTCTCCCAATAATGGTTTCCCCAAAGCATCTGGATTGTTCTTAGTAGTGTAGAAAAATCAAGGGAAGTTACTTTATTAAAGTGACAGAGGAAACTATTACTTAATAATTATTTGGGAACTCAGTTGAATCAGGGTATTTTGAATATCTTCCATTCTTCCTCTCACTGACTTCCTTTACCGTCTTGAACTGTTAATATGCATTTTCTGCAGGCACGATTAGAAATGGTCAGACTGGCGGCATGTGACGGAGAGATGTCTCACAGGAAATTCTCTGCTCCCAGGCATGGATCCTTGGGCTTCTTGCCTCAGAAGCGCAGCAGTAGGCGTCGTGGGAAAGTGAAGAGCTTCCCCAAGGATGACCCTTCCAAGCCTCTTCACCTCCCACATTGTCCAGGAGATGGACAGACCAGGATCCAAGGTGAACAAGAAAGAAGTCGTGCAGGCTGTAACCATTGTGGAAACACCACCTATGGTAGTTGTGGGCATCGTGGCATACGTCGAAACCCCATGAGGTCTCCGCACCTTCAAGACAGTATTTGCTGAGCACATCAGTGACGAGTGTAAAAGGCATTTCTACAAGAACTGGCACAAATCTAAGAAGAAGGCCTTCACCAAATACTGTAAGAAATGGTAAGAAATGGCAGGATGACATGGGCAAGGAACAACTGGAGACGGACTTCAACAGCATGAAGAAGTACTACCAAGTCATCTGAATAATTGCGCACACTCAGATGTGTCTGCTTCCTCTGGGCCAGAAGGCACACTTGGTGGAGATCCAGGTGAATGGGGGCACTGTGGATGAGAAGCTGGACTGGGCATTGAAGAGGCTGGGGCAGCAAGTTCCTGTGAACCAGGTGTTTGGGCATGATGAGACAATTGATGTCAGCGGAGTGATAAAGGCAAAGGCTAGAAAGGGGTGACCAGTCGTTGGCATAGGTTGCCTGTATTGGTGCTTGGCAAACCCTGTCCGAGTGGCCTTCTCTGTGGTTCGTGCTGGGCAGAAAGGCTACCATCATCGGACAGAGATCAACAAGAAGATTTACAAGATTGGTCAGGGCTACCTTATCAAAGATGGCAAGCTGATCAAGAACAATGCATCTACTGACTATGACCTTTCTGACAAGAGCATCAACCCACTGGGTGGCTTTGTCCATTATGGTGAGATAACCAATGACTTCATCATGCTCAAAGGCTGTGTGGTGGGAACCAAGAAAAGAGTGCTCACTCTCGGCAAGTCCTTACTGGTGCAGACCAAACGATGGGCTCTGGAGAAGATTGAGCTGAAATTCATTGACACCACCTTCAAGTTTGGCCATGGTCATTTCCAGACCATGGAGAAGAAGAAAGCTTTCATGGGACCACTCAAGAAAGACTGCATCACCAAGGAGGAAGGTGCTTAATGCCAGAATTTGTTTGCCTGGTGTGGTCTCAATAAAGACTTTTTCAGTGAAAAGAAAAAAAAAAAAGAAAAGAAAAAAAAATGGTTAATCTGGTGCTGGGTGCTGGCGGCACATGCCTTTAATTCCCAACACTTGGGAGGCAGAGGCAGGTGATCTCTGGTTACAGAACAGGCTCCAAAGCTATGCAGAGAAACACTGTCTCAAAAAAAGAAAAAGAAAAGAAACGAAATAAAAAAAGAAATGGTTACTCTGTTGGGCATCCTGTAAACACAATAACCCTTTTATAATGATCTGCAGTTGTCAGAAGTTAATAATTTATAATATTACAAACATTTTAATTTAATATCAACACTTAGACAGTAACAAAGCAAACAAAGTCTATAATGTTCTTCCTTGAACTGGACATCTACATGTAAGATATTGAGATTCCAAATGACCTCCAGAAACTTCTCATAATAACTGTATTTATATCCTAGTTCTGGTTCAAAACGCTAAAAACTAACAAGGAACCATTAAGGGGAAGAAGAATTAATTCTGACTCACAGTGTAAGAAGGTATACAGTCCACCATGTCAGGAATGGCAGTGACAATATGCAGCGGTTTGTCACATTCTGTGTGAAGTCAAGGAACAAAAGCAAATCATACTGGCACTGGTCTAAGTCACTCATTTTCCCTTTTCATTTAGTCCAAGACCCCATGGGCCTTCTCCTCTCAAGCCTCTCTGAGACACTCTTTCAGGAAGAAGAGTTAGTATCTCTTGGGTGATACAAACAGTCAAGTTTACAAGGAAAGTTAACAACTATAGCACCCTTCTTAAAGCCCATATTCTTATAGGGTCTAAGCTTCAGAAAGATGGGCTAATTGGACCAAAAATTTAAAGTATCTACTTTTGTTAAGTCATATTGTTGTAGTCTACAGAACACTCTGCTTGCCTCCATCTACAGATCACGCAGTAATGCTCCAGCCCCTTGAGATTCATCTAGCAAGTCTTCCACATTCCCTCATCATTATAACCCTCCTCCTGGCCTATCACAGCTTGGTGAACCATACTTAGTTCAGCTTCGTTGAAGACACCAGACTTCCCCATTGTGTCTTAACTGGACATATTATGGACTGTTCTATGTTTATGTGTCTCATACATTGTTCTTGACCGCAAGGATGAATAACCATGTCTGGTTTCTATTTATAGCATAGATGCTACAATAGTTCCTGGCACAGACAGAACACCTTAATAAATAAAATCTACAGAGTTGCACAGACTAAATTTTTTGCTCAGTGTGATTTTTGTTAGAGATCTTTCTTCTATGCTATATCCATTCTTTTGCAGGCTATAAAATAAGTTATAAAATTCTTCTTTTGTTGTTGTTGTGTGTATTTGAGTGACAGAGGGGATATGAGCATTCCATGTTGCATGCATGGAGGTCAGAGGGTAACTTAAGAGTGATTATTTTCCTTTCCAAGGGTCTTTTGTATTTTCAGCTGTGAAAACCAGCCTACATTGCCTGCAGGGTTGTGAGGATTCCCTGTCTCTCCCTTCTTCCCATATCACCATCGGAGCACTAAAATTACAGATTCACACTACCATACCCACTGTTACGTGCATCCTGGGGTCAAAAGTGCTTATGTGGCAAGGGTGTTAACACACTGAGCCATCTCATTGGCACTGAGCTTCAAAATCCTTAGCCCAGAAGACAAAAACTATGAGTAAAAGATCTGTTACAAAGGACCAAATTCTGACTGCTGCTTAGTATGTTGATTTTTTTTTCTACATGGAGGTAGGAAGTGGAAGAATGTCAGAATATTTGAAGGGAAAACTTTAGAAATAACCCCTAAGGCGGTCAAGCCATGAGCTTCTTTTCTGATGTTCAGCTACAATCAGAGGAGGCAAAGCAGGGTTACCAACCAGGGTTGCCAGACAGGGCTGCTTCGAGTTTCCTGTTTGTAGCCTATGATGCATGGAAGACCCCAAACTACTCTATGGCCTTTGTTCTCTAGGACCCATTTGTAGTAGAATTTAAACTGCCCATAAATGACCAGAGAAATGGGCTATAGATTCAAAGCAGACATAAAAACCACCTTATTCCACTCACCACATCAATAGGACAGTATAGGAGACTATAAAGACTTTAGAAGACAACAAAGTTGGTGAACTGGCAAAACGTTTGGCACATCTGGATAGATGTCATCAGGACAAAGGCATAGACTCTATGCCATAGATCTCTATCCTTAGCCCTCCTCTATCTACCCCAATACCTAGTTTCTGGGTAAACCATGCCTCTTCTTGAAATACTAAGTCAAACTCCAGTTGACCACTGTTCAATGGAGTAACTGGAATTATCATTTTCTTCAAATTCATTGGTATGGAATAATAATATATCTGAGATATACCTTTACTCTATTTTTTTTGTACATGCCTTCCCTTTCTTTGCTAGGTTTTGGGATTTTGATTCTTTGGTTTGTTTTTGTTTTAAAATTAATCAATTTTGCATCTCACCTGCAGTTTCTACTCTCTCCTGCCCTCCAAGTCCTTTTCACCACCTTCCTTTCCTGCCCCCCCCCACACCCAAACAATCCACTCCTCCTCCCTTTTTATTCATAAAAGGGTAGGCCTCCCATGTATATCAAAAACCATAGCATAGCAAGTTGTAATAAAACTAAGCACTTCCCCTTTTATTAAGGCTGGGCAAGGTGACCCAGTATGAGAAATAGGGTCCCAAAGGTCAGCCAAAGAGTCAGAGACAGCCTCTGTTCTACAGTCAGGAGTCACACAAGAAAGCAAACTATACGCAGCTGTCACATATATGCATAGGGCCGAGGTAAGTCCCTTGCAGGCTCTTTTTTTTGTCACTTCTGTCTTTGTGAACTTCTATGAGGCCAGATTAGTTGTTTCGTGGGTTTTCTTGTGATGTCATTAACACCTCTGTCTCCTATAATTTTTTATCCCTCACCTCACCAGGATTCCCTGAGTTCAGCCTAATGTTTGGCTGTGGGTCTCTGCACCTGTTTCCACCACTTGCTGGATGAAGCCTCTCTTATGGCTGTTGGGCTAGGCATCAATCTATGAGTATATCAGAATGGAGTTAGGCATCATTACATTGACATTTTGATTGCTTGCTTGATTGATTGATTGACTTTGCATGTTTGGTTCTATTCTAAATCTCTGGCCATCCATCCCTGACATATATTATCTTAATTGAAACCTACAGAAACATGATGTAGTAGGAACTCTTTTTATTCCCATTTTTTATTCCCATAGAGCTGAACCTGATAAGGCCCACAGAAATCACCTACTTTCTTTGACCTGTAACTTATAGAGCCAAGATTTGAATTCTAGTAACAGCCTTCAAATATCTACTCTTTGAGCCCATATCACAAATGTATGGCCATCTCATACTTTGTAGACTGAGGTCTGTTTGTGCTACAAAACTAAGGAAATAATTCTGAAACCTATCTTGTTTCAAAGTAAGATACAATTTTATTGAACTCAATGCTATCATGCTATTTTATACTACTTGGTTGTGCAAACGTTTCTTTTAAAAATATGTATCTTACTTTTGATAAACTGGAATGTTAAATAAGATAATACGTACAGGAACTAAACAATTATTTAAACAGCAAAGAAGTCTTTAGCAAGTTTTGTGAAGTTTCAAGCTGTTATTGGACTCTTATTACTGGATTCTTATGTATGTTTTTGATAAAATTGTACCAAACAATTTTCTTAGTCAGTGTCAAGCTACTTTGAACTTTCCTATTAACCTATTTTTTTTTCTTGTCATGTTAGTAGATAACTCATAGAGATTTAATAGAACAAATAAAACTTGCTCATCAATGAGACTGAAATGTGACAACAGCTCACCAGGTCCGGAAATATCAATCCATACTGCAAGCAGGGCAAGTAAGTTATGGGGTGACTAACAGATGTCACTGCTTTAAAGAGTTGGAAGCTGGTGGCAAGCCAGATTCTTCTCCACACAGACTTCATGCTCTGCAGCATGGGCATTCACTGCCTCCTTCTTAGCTGCTCCTGCTAACTGGAAACCTCCTGTAGCATCCTCCACACAGCTCATTTCCATTTCTGCTTTCAGGCTTTTCTTCTGTACCTTCAAAGTTCTACCTAGTCCTTCTCTCCCCTTTTCCATCCTGTCTCTCTGACTGGCCTCCAAATGTCACTCATTCCCATGTGTTTACAAGATAAGCTTCTGCCCTCATTTCTCAGGTTCTACCTCTGCTTCCTTGGATTTTTCTCTACACAGAAGTCACAAATGTTCCTTTAAAACTCAATAAGGCCCAGAGTAGCACAAAATACTTCTAATCCTGTGACTCAGAAGTCTAAGGTAGGATCATTCTCAGCTCAAATCAATCCTGAGCTACATAGTGAGATTATGGCCAGCCATGGCAACATTGAGACATTTTACCTCAAAAAAAAAAAAAGAAAGAAAGAAAAGAAAAATCCTTAAATCAAATCACAATTGTAGCATGCCCTTTTCCTCAAAAATCAATCACATAGCTTACCATTTCATTCAAAAGAGAGACCAAGCAATCAGTTCTCACCACCCACTACGGAATTGTTTGTTCTCTCCCTCCCATGTGGATTCCATAGATTTAACTCAGGTTGCCAAGCTTGCCAGCAAGACCTTCACCCACTGAGCCATCCCTCCAGACCCAAATTCAAAAATTTTCATTGTAAAGTGGTTGCTAAGTATAGTGGGCCACACTAGTGATCCCAGCACTCAGGAAGATGAGTCAGGAGGATCACAAGTCTGAGACAAGCCTGGGTTACATACAGACACCCTGATGATAGATAGATAGATAGATAGATAGATAGATAGATAGATAGATAGATAGATAGATAGATAGATAGATAGATGATAGATAGATGATAGATAGATAGATAGATAGATAGATAGATAGATACAGATAGACAGACAGATATCCATAGTTGGATAGACAGTCAGACAGATAGATAGTGATACAAAAAAGGAGAGGCCAAAGACAGCATCAAATTTCAAAGCAAGCCAATGTGGTTCCCTGACACCCTACCATTCTCCCTCTCCCAATTCCAGTGCATTTGCACCTACTTACAAAAGGGAATTATTTTCTCAGAGCCTGAAGTTGGTGCTTTCCCTCCCTAAGATCTCTTTCTACAGAAATAATAGGGCTCAGTCCTTTGCCTTGTTCACTTGAAAGGTCATATGCTCACAGATCCCCAAACAAAACAGCATTTCCTATCTCCATACCCCACTTTTTCTTTATCTCAGAACGTGCTGTACAAAGTACCACATAGGCTCTTAGGGTTTCTCTATTTCCTTCCCTAGAATATAAAGCTTTATGAAGGCATTTCCCATCACTCTTTAGTCTTCTAATGCCTCTACTTTAAAAGTACCAGAAAAGAGTTGGTTAAAATAGTAAAAATCCATTGTTTCACAATTCTTAGAGCAGAAGTTGGAAAGTGAGGTATCAGTACCACTGGTTATATCTGATGTTTGCAAAGAGGAATTGACTGCTGACTGCTTGTGTCTCTCCTACCAGACATTGACTGGAAATCTCTGGTATTCCTTTCACAGTGAAAATATTAACTAGATTTCTATTGCTCAATTGATATTCTCTCTGTGTGTGATTTCTTGTTTTGATAGGGGTATCTAGTATCTGTTACTTTGGATCAGAGATCACCTTTATTCTCACTTTGACATCTCTCATTGAAGATTATCTCAAAGTGAGGTCATATTCACAGATACTTTTTGTTAGAACTTCAGTATGTAAGGAAACACAATTAATGGGGTAGAATAATGTTTAGTCATATTTTTGCTGTGTCTATGACAGATAAGAAAATGTATGAAATGAAATAAGCTGCTGTGGTACAATGTAAAGATTTGTCAGTTGTATCACTTTAATAAAATGATGATTGGCCAGTACCCAGGCAGGAAGTATAGGCAGGGCAACCAGGCAGAAAGTAGAGGTGGGGTGACAAGAACAGAAGAATTCTTGGAAAAGGAAAGGCTCAATATGCAAGAATTGCAGACAAGAATTATGGGTTAATGAAGGATGTAAGAGTTAATAAGAAGCCTGAGCTAATAGGCCAGGCAGTTTCTAGTTAATGAAGACCTCTGTGTATTTCTTTGGGATTGAATGGTTGTGGAACTGGTCATGACAGAAACTTCTTACAACAAATGAAGCTAACTTGGACAAGTGTATCCACACAAAACCTGAGAGAGTTTAGGAAGTAATTATAGACAAAAAGAGCAGAGTTAAGAATGACTTCTTGGTAGCAGCATTTTGTCAGGTGGGCTCTGTTTGCTAGAGGCAAGTGAGTCTCATTTAAGAAAGGCTTACTGACTCAGCTTTAGCTGCAAAAACTTTGCAGCTCTTTTAAGAAACCCCTCCACAAAACATTTAAGCGGTGTTTATAAATAGCCAACAGCATGCTTCTTGGTAGAGGCAGGGACCTTGAAACTCCATAGAGTTCTGGCAATAAACATGGTTTCTGCCAATACCCCTGGTATGAAGCTAGACTCTCAGAAAGCTAAGGAGTGGGGAGGATCCAACCCTCAAAGCCATGGCTTTAATTCTAGCCATATCACTTAGCTAATTCAAGACTCATGTGGTCAGCAAAGAGAGATATACAGTAAAAATAGATTCAGATGAAGAAAAGAAAACCTATGTATATAAGCATATATGTAGGCTTGGGAGAGAAATGAAAAAGCATAAAGTCCTTTAAGAAAAGAGAAGATAGTTAGGTGTAGTGGCACACACTTTTAATCCCAGTACTTGGGAGGCAGAGACAGGCAGATTTCTGTGAGTTCAAGGGTAGCCTAGTCTACAGAATGAGTTCCAGGACAGCCAAAGACATGCAGAGAAACCCTGTCTCAAAAAATCAAAAAGAAAAAGAAAACAATAGAATTTAAAATAAAGCCACATAAAAAGGGAAAATACACAAAGGGTCTGGATACTGTATGTTATTATATAGTCATTGAATTGTTTGATGACTAAGGAAGTAGCAACATCTCTTAAAAGACCTTTGATTGACATTTGGTTATAAATTTAAAAAAGTAATTGGCATTTGTTTACAGTTTAAGAATGTAAAGTCCTTTTTTTATCATTTCTGGGAACATGGTGAGAAGCAAGGTGATGGAAAGTAGCTGAGAGTTACATCTTCATTCAACTGCAACAGGAAGAGAGTGAGAGACTGTGCCTGACAGATGGTTTTAAAAATCTCAAAGCCTATACCCCAGTGACCACACCTCTTAATCCTTCCCAAACAGTTCAGCTAACTAACCAGTCGAATATTTGAGTCTATGGGAGCCATTCTCATGCAAACCAAACCTTGCTTCTCAAAATTTTCATCAATAAAGTCCTGGATTGACCATTGGGAACTAAAGAGTATTGAAGATGTGGTCTATGCCCTAACAGAGATTTTAGTTTTAAATGGGAAATGAAATTGTCATTATTTAAAGTTAATGGTTGCTTGACACCCAGATTACACATTTTGAAAAATTGCCCATCTAAGGAACATTTAGCTTGGTGTTACCTGCAAATAATCTCAAATGACATGGAAACATATTAACATTTAATTCTATGGGCTTTAATTTCTAGTCAGGAATTATCTTTCAGTTACCATGTGAGACTGTAGGGAAGGTGTTTAATCTTCCTGTGTCTCAATTTCCTTTTCTGTTTAGGAAATAAGATGCATATGATTAAAGGCTTAAATGATGCAAATATCATGTTGGATTCATCGCTGTTTATGTACTTGGTATCTCTTCTCTTCTCTAACATACTGTAACAAAGTGTCAGTGTGATGGATGAGAACTCCAAATTTGTAGCCTACTGTGTCCTGGTTAGCTTTGTCACAGGGCAAAGATTTTTCTGAGATTGGAAATGATCATTTTCTAGACTCTCTTCCAGCAAAGCTGCTCATCATAGGGAGGAATAAATTGACCATTCTACTGCCACACACAAGGGGTCTTCTTCCTCCTCTCAGTCACAAAGCTGAGGAGAAGTTACCCACCATGCAAAACAAATCTTGAGAGGATGTGACACCACAATTACAATGGCTGTTGAGAATGTCCAGGGACCGAGTCTGAAATGAGGGCTTGTAGTGATGATGTAACATCACTGGATTCCTTAAACTTCTGAACTTCTCATCTCTCCAGAAAAACAAAATCCTCAATTTGATTAATTAGCTTTTCTCATTCTTGTAGCTGAATATGATCTAAAGTGATGAAAGCATTAGCCTGGCGTCTTGAGCACAGACATTTGCTGTGTTCTCTTTGGTGCTGTTTAAATGGCAACCCATAGCGATGTACAAATATTCTCTCAATAAAAATTCTTACCTGCTTAAATTATTGTAATTTGTTTCCGTTAAAGACCATGACATCAGTAGTCTAAGCCTACACAGGGTCAAGATCTTCAATATTAGGCTTCTGTCGCCACACATAGCCTACTGGATGATACTTCTTGAGATCTCTATGTGCTCCCTCCTATGATATCAGTGTCTTCTGACCGTCTCCAAAGAACCTGCCTCAGGCTAATTTGTAGATATTTTTTTAAAAAAAAAAATAGGAATCTATCTGTAAACAACAATAATAAGAATCGTGTTGCTAATATATATAGAGGAACATAATCACCCACTATCAAGTATGATGTCTTCATATAACTCTATGCACCATTTTTCATGCCATCTTCATCGGCTACCTTTGAGAAATGTGTTATGACATTGTTATGGCTAGGACATCACTTTGTGATGGGGATTTTTCTTTTCCATTACACTCCACTCTTACCCTCCACTTCTGAGTTATATCTGTGCTCTCTCATCAAGTAAAACACATCCATGTAATACATATGGTTGAATCTAGAAGCATGCTGAATACGGAAGTCCTGCATCATTGGCAGCTTAAGTGAAGTGTCTATCACAATGTGTAAGGCAATGTAATTAAAAACAGACACTTAAGGAAATAAATGTGTTTTCAATAAATAAATGAGACATACGAAAAAAGAATCATTCATTAGAACATATCAGCTAGACAATGTTTGCAGTCTCTGCCACCACTCATAGTTAATTTTTTCCCATTAATGGACTTTCACCTAAACTCTTTTTTTATAACATGAATAGTCATAGATAATGCCTATGTCATATATATGTGTTCACACATATGCCAGAAGTTTTATGATGATGATATTTGCCTCCAGTTTATTGCATTTATCACATTTTGCCTGATGTGTTTAGTTACTATGGAGATTGGTTTATATTGGTTAATGGATGTTTATCACCTTGCTAAATCTTACTTTTATTGTTACTTAATGTCTCTTTATAGCCTGACACACCCCATTAACCTTACCTTGCATTCTTCCTTTAAGGAATGCCACTTTTTAACTTGGTGCTTTTCTAGTTCAAAACTGCACTTGAATTTCTCTTCATCATCCCTTCATTTATTCCGTCTCTGTCCTCATTGAACTTTTGTCAACAGCACAGAGATGAGATTGGCTTTACCCTCCTCTCCTCCTCACTCTCACCTATATACTATGAGACCCCAATTCTTTGTATGTGTTTCAGTAATTGCTTTGCTCACACTTAATCACTCAGAAATTTTAATGTTTTTTAAATTTACTTTATGCTTTTATTATCCTATTTTTTTTCAAATAAATATCTTAGTCTGTTCGATAATGGTATAGTAGAATACCACAGACTGGTCAATCAACCAAAGTTCTAAAGACAGGGAAGTCTAAAATGCCAAGCATCTGGGAATACCTTTTGTAAATTAACACTTGTTTTGGTTTTCATATCAGGAATATGCTATTAATTTGGTGTGCCATTAACTAAGAAGTTTAAAACAATAAAAATATATAATTTCCTATATGCAGTTGAAAAAACGTCCCAAGTCATGGTGTAAACTTGGCCATGCCTCAGCCCCAGCATCAAAGCAACATATCTCCTCTGGCATGTCATAATGACTGGTTGTTGCTATTTATCCATGTATTCTTGGCTCGTGGCCATTCAACTCTAGTCTTGTCACAGCAAATCTGTCACAGTGAAATGCTTCATGCCCTCAGACCTTCCCTTACACACCATGCTCATCCCTAGGCTTATCTCCCACCCTAGTCATGCATGACTCCAATAAACATGATGACATGCAAATTCTACTTTCAAATATGATGGCTTTCAGAAGCCATTGCATTCAGGTGCTAGAACCTAGAATTTCAGTGTGTCTTCGGAAGAGGCATGATTCAACTCACAAAATAATAGCAGGAAGCATGCTCTGATTAACCTAGGGAATGACACAAGAAACAAATGATAAACACTAATGCCAGGCTTTCTTCTAAAAGAAGAAGTGGTTGAAAGCTTCACCACTGCTATGGCCGCCTTGTTCTCTTCTTCTTTCTCCGTTTTGGAACAGAGCCATATAATGTAGCCCAGACTAGCTTCAATGGTGTGCTGCCCCTTCCATTACCTCCTGCAAGCTGGGACTGCAGGCTACGCCACCACACAGGGCAGCGCTCATCAGTGCATGTTAGCTGGATGCAAAAGATGCAACAATGGATGCTAAGTCCTTCAGAGACTAAAATGATCAGGATCACACAAGAAGAAAATGAACCCTTGTATTAAATGAGACATTTGCTTATTTCCTTCCATTTCTGTTTGCTTGCTTTTGCTTTGTTTTGTTTTAAGATTTGTATTTGTTTTTATTTATGTGTATGTGTCTATGGCATATCTGGTATCCAGAGAGCAGAAGAGGGCATCAGATCGGGGGTTAGCGGCAACTGTGAACCTTGACATGAGTGGTTAAAACAAAACCTGAGTTCTCGGAAAGATCAAAATGTACCACTGAGCCACTTCTCCAGTCTGCAGAACTTTCTTATATCAAATTGATATAGCCTCTTTAATAACTTTTACTTTGTGACTTTTACATCCTAATCAGGCAACATAGAAAGCAAAATAAGTTCAGCGTTTAATTAAATCTAAACTATTGTTGACCTTAAGTACTGATATAACATTATTTTCTGGTTTAGTAGTATGTTGTAGAATGTGAGATTCCAGACATGTTAAATCACATATTTAAGAATGTGCGTGTAAACATGTATATTGTAAGGTGAAGATTTCTTTTTCAAATAAAGAGGGGGAGGGGGCACCCAGGGTGGTCCATCTAAAGTGGAATTTAGGATATTATCATAAATTTACTGAAAAAGGTGCAGTGAAAAGGCAGCAAAAAGGTAGACTTTTAAAAGAGAAAAACTCAGGCCTATGGATATCGCAGGAATATAGACCTTTCTATGTCCCATGGTGCCAATTTCCCACACTTATTTTCCAGCCCAGAAAATCATGTTCTGCCAAAAAATACTCCATTATAGTTTCAGGCTATAAGGTCATGCCTTAAAGGTGGACTAAAATTTGCTGAATTTTTATGTGAATATGAAGTTTCAACAAATAAATATTTTATAGAAAATAAAATCCATGGCTCTGACTGGGACAGAAAGAATTTATGATTGAGAAAAACAGAGAGGATTTGATTCACTCCCAGCATTTTGAATTGGACCTGAAGATATTTGTATAAATAGCACCTTATATTGTATGTAGAAAGATAGCTGTAAGTAACCAGAACTGTATTTGATGGATATTCATGATTTTTTTAAAAATTATTTATTTGCAAGATATGGAGTGATATTTTATCTTTTTACATATATACATATATTTATATATACATAAATGATGCCAGTGAGGAGCAGGGCCAACTAAATGCAGCCTTATTCTCACTGCTTTCAGTAGTAACAGGAATGATGGACATTAATGTAGACCTTGGCTGCAGAAGGGTCTCAGACCCAGATGTGAGCCCAGACAGCAGCCCAGGCCAGAATGGCACCATGATCCCAGGTGGCTGCACAGTGACTCAGACCTGCAAGGCCCCAGAAGAGACACAACCCTGTCTTAAGGTTTCTATTGCTGTAAAGAGACATTATGACCACAGCAATGTTTATGAAGGAAAACATTTTATTGGGGTGGCTCCCTTATAGTTCAGCGGTTCAGTCCATTATCATGGCAGGGAACATGGAGGCATGGGGGCGGAGGTGGTGCTAGCAAAGTAGCTGAGAGTCCTACATCTTGCAGGCAACAGGAAATGGACACAATATCAATAGTGTAGCAGAAGCCAGAAACCTTGAACATGATCAAGGACTCATTGCAATAAACACTTACAAATAAAGATCTATGCACTAAAAGATATACTGTGTGACTCACTGTGTTACACTACATCTTCCATGCTGAGATTTTTTTTTTGATTTGTTTTATTTTTGTTTTGTTTTGTTTTTCAATTTACGTTTAAATTTTGTTTTAGGAGAGAGGTGCAGGGGCAGAGGGCAGAATGAGTGGGTTCAGGATATATAATGTAAAATCCTTGAAAAGATCAGTAAAAAAGTTTTAAAAAGCAGACACAAATGCATATATACATTTATATATCTTTATACTTCTGCACATATTAGATTTTTTTTATTGGAAAAAAAAAGAAATTTCTGCCTTCTTCCCACCTCCCATTTCCCTCCCACTCCTCCCTCCCACTCCTCCCTCTCCTCCTCCCCTCCCCCCACTCCTCCCCCTCCCTCTCCAGCCTGAAGAGCAGTCAGGGTTCCCTGCCCTGTGGAAAGTCCAAAGTCCTCCCCACTCAATCCTGGTCTAGGAAGGTGAACATCCAAACTGGGTAGGCTCCCACAAATTAGATTTTTAACAATGTTATGTCTTATTATAAAAATAATAAAGAAACTTTTAAAATGTGCTGGTTTGAAGGAGAGTGACTCCCATAGGCTCATATATTTGAGTGCTTGGTTAGCAGTTGATAGAACAGTTTGGAAAATGTTGGAAGATGTGTGGCTTTGTTGGAGGGGTGTCACTAGGCACGGACTTTGAGTTTTAAAAGCCCATACCATCCATTCCCGGTTAGTTTGTGGTTCTCTCTCTCTTTCTCATATGTATGCATATACACTCCCATCTGTTGATAAGATATAAGCTCTAGTACCATGCTCCCTGTCATTATAAGCCATGGACTCTAACACTCAGATGCTAATAGCCTCAAATGAAATGCTTTCTTTTGTAAGTTACCTTCGTCATGATTTTTGCCACAGGAACAGAAAAAAGACTAAGGCACATAATTATGGATAGAAGTAGTAAATTCATTATAACGGTTCATGACAAAGAAAATGATCATGACTCTATACTTTCATACACACACATCAGAAAAGTCTGAAGGGAAATATTGACTTGTTATTTATATCTATGAAAAGATTGTGGACAATTGTTCATACTTCTCTTTATTTTTGAATTTAATATAATGAATACATATTGGGATGGGTTTTAAATCAGAAACTATTGCTAAAAGACTTCAATCTGCATTTACAGTATAGTTTAATTTTGGTAGAAATTTTAACATATTTTGCCAAGCTTTTAAACTTTTGATGCAATGTCAGTTTACTTAAAACTCAATTTTCCTGATGCAATAAGCCTTTGTTGCTAGCTGAATATAAAAGTGCTTGCTTTTCCCGGTCTTATAAAAAGGTGGTTTTCTTAGAGATTGCAATATAGACCAGACTAATGAAAACAGAGATTTTAGCTATTTGTTAGTCAAATCCTAATATATTTTTTCACTTTGAATGACATAAGTTCTAAGATACTAAAATTGAAAAAAACACATACATACAGTTAAAAAGAGCAATGCACTTAGTCTTTTTTAATGTATGGTTTATTTTGTGTGTGTATGTGTGTTTGTGTGTATGTGTGTGCACATGTAAGTTCAGGTGCCCCCAGAATCCACAGGAAGATACCAGATCTCTCAGCACTGTTGTTACAGACAACTGTCAGCTTCTCAATTTGCCTGTTGAGAACTAAACTCAAATGTTCTTCAAGAGCGTTCAACCACTGAGCCATCTCTCTAGTCCTAGACTTGATCTTAATGAAGCAAATATCTATGAATATTTATTTACACACATTACTTCCCTCTCTTTAAATATGCATAAATCATAATGACAAACACATAAAAAATGATTCATTTTGATATTTCTTATGTCTACTTTCCAGTAACTTTAAAACTTTTTGAGTATGAATCAGTGATCATGAAATAAATGATCACTTCCCCACAGTCACTTAAAGACAAGCTTTTCTGTGTGGAAGAGATGAGATAGATGGGTTTCTAGCATTGCCATCCGGGAAGGTGATTAAATTGCTATCATTAAACGTCATTCCTTCCTTCTGTCTTTGTAGTTCTCCCCTCAGCAATAGAAGGTATGTCGCTATGTATGATCAGTCTGCATACGTTAATAACATTTTCTACAGTCTCCTTCTTAATATGCTGCCCGAATGGCTTCTGAATGCATTAATAATCAGTACATCAGTCTCTCTCACTCATTTCTCTGTGAACTATATAGACAAGCAAAATCACATTCAATTACAAATGCATTCATTTCTAAAATCCTGTTTTCAGTTCGTTTGTTGAAAGACCGTAGTTACAAAGAGGATTTTAAGCTTAGTGCTAAGCAAATTAGCACCAAGCAATAGCATGAGTAAATGTTCCCAATCTTGCAGCTGTAGCGCAGGTCCTGATAAATATGCCATGATGCTATTGTGCACATTAAGGATTTGAAAATAAGTAAATGTGCCTATACCCTAGAACTCTATGGACGGAGATTAACATGTTTGCTAATGACATCTGAGCTATGTTCCACAGCTTCCTAAGATTCATGATGTTACTAAATCAATCCTGACAATTCACATATAAAACATACTGCACCTCACATCAATGAGAGCAAGAGAGAGATTTAAAAAGATGAGAAAAAAACAGAACTGTAGATTTTTCAGCTCTTCCTCCTCTCCTCCAAAACCAATACCCCAGGATCCCTTGCTCCATTCTGAAGCAGACTACCTGCTGTGGCCTCTTACCCTATTTTGCTCCCATTTCCAGTGGCTACCTTAGGTATTCTCTCCCAGTCTTTCTCCCCACTCATTTCATCATCTAAGGCCAGTCCTTTAGGTCATTTCCAGAACCCCAGCAGTCAAGCTAGCCAGAGAAGCAAACAGGACATTGAAACAGGTAGGCTAGCTTCAGATCTTCACTCCCCGGCCTATCTACCAGAGCCAAACCTCACTATTATGCCCACCTTTGCAGCAAGATTCCTTCTTTGGCCTCTCCTCATGCTCTGTCTCAATTCACAGGAGACTAAGGAGATCCTGGTGAAAAGCACTGCTTTCCTGCCTCCTGTGGACTCTTTCAGCTCCTAATGTTCTAGCCTACCCCCATCGGGTGTGGGACAGTTCTATGTTCTGTCAATTATGCTTTAAATAAACACTGATTTGCCAGTAATCCGGCAAGATGTATAGGCCAGAAAACCAGACAAGAATTAGAGGCAGGGCAGTGAGAACAGGAGTATTGTGGGAAGAAGGAAACTTTCTCTCCAGTCCTGTCCAGACACCAAAGAAGCAGGATGTGACCTGCCCCACTGGAAAAGGTACTGAGCCATGTGGCTAACATAGAAAAGAATAATCAGTTAATATAAGTTATAAGGGTTAATAAGAAGCTTGAGCTAATGGGCCAATCAGTTTATAACTTATGTAGACCTCTGTGTGATTTTCTTTGGGACATAACTAAAGAAAACTGGGCAGGACAGAAATTTCAGACAACAGAATGGTTCTAACGTGCTGACTACTGTATCCACACAAAGCCTGACAGAGCTTAGAAAGTAATTCCTGATCCAAAAAAAAAAAAGAATAAAGTAAAGCATGGTTTCTTGGTAGCAGCAATTTCTCGATCTGCTCTCCTTGCTAGAGGCAAGTGCCCTCATTTAAGTGAGGCTTCCTGACTCAGCTTTAATTGCAAAATGGAATAAAGTTAGAATTTAAAAACAATACTGCCCCCAGAAAGCCTACAAACTCATGGAAACTGAACAGTCAACTACTGAACCACACCTGGGTCAAGGAAGAAATAAAGAAAGAAATTAATGTCTTTCTTGAATTTAACGAAAATGAGGACACAACATACCCAAACCTATGGGACACTATGAAAACAGTGCTAAGAGGAAAGTTCATAGCACTAAGTGCCCACATAGAGAAAATGGAGAAAGCTCAATTAGAGACTTAGCAGTACACCTGAAAGCTCTAGGAAAAAAAAAAGAAGCAGACTCACCCAGAAGGAGTAGAAGACTGGAAATAATCAAACTGAGGGCTAAAATCAACAAAATAGAAAAAGAAAACCATACAAAGAATCAATAAGACAAAGAGCTGGTTCTTTGAGAAAGTCAACAAGATTGACAAACCCCTATCCAAACTAATCAAAAGGTGGAGAGAGAACATTCAAATTAACAAGATCAGAAATGAAAAAGGGAACATAATAACGGACACTGAGGAAATTCAGAGAATCATTAGGTCTTACTACAAAGGCATGTATGCCGCAAAATTGGAAAATGTAAAAGAAATGGATATTCTTTTACATAAATACCATATATCAAAATTAAATCAAGACCAAGTGAACAATTTAAATAGACCTATAAGTCATGAGGAAATAAAAGCTGTCATCAAAAACTTCCCAACTAAAAAAAAAAAAAAAAAAAAGCCCAGGGCCAGATGGTTTTAGTGCAGAATCTACCAGAACTTCCAAGAAGAGCAAATACCTTTACTCCTTAATGTGTTCCACATAATAGAAACAGAAGAGTCATTGCCAAACTCTTTGTATGAAGCTATAGTTACCCAGATACCAAAACCACACAAAGGCTCAACCAAGAAAGAGAATTACAGACCAGTCTCAGTCATGAACTGTAGTAAGAGCTGCAGGCCTCTTCCCACAGCCCGGCTCCTGTCCGCCTGCTGGCTTATGCCCCAAAATAACAACACACAAATTGTATTCTTTTAAACACTGCTTGGCCTCTTCTTGGCTAACTCTTGCACCTGGACTAGCCCATTTCTAATAATGTATGTAGCACCCCAAGGTGCACTTACCGGGAAGATTCTAGCCTACATCCATCCTGGGTCGGAGCTTCTTCGTGTCTGCCCCGGAGAGGAGAGCTATCGAATCTGAGCTCATTTCCTCTTCCTCCCAGCATTCTGTTCTGTTTACTCCACCCACCTAAAGGCTGTCCTATCAAATGGGCCAAGGCAGTTTTCTTTATTAGCCAATGACCTTCCTCCATCAATGAACATCGATGTAAAAAATCTCAATAAAAAACTGGCAAACCGAATCCAAGAGCACATCCATTATGATCAAGTAGGTTTTATCCCAGAGATGCAGGGCTGGTCCAACATACAAAAATCTATCAATGTAATCCATCATATAAATAAACTGAAAAAAAAATGTGATCATTTCATTAGATGCCAAAAAAGCATTTGACAAAATTCAACACCCCTTTATGACAAAGGTCTTGGAGAGATTAGGGATACAAGGATCATATCTAAATATAATAAAAGCAATACACAGCAAGCTAACAGCTAACATCAAATTAAATGGAGCTCTTTAATAGATTTTGATGTCAGGGATGGTAATGCCTCCAGAAGTTCCTTTATTGTATAGGATTATTTTGGCTATCCTGGGTTTTTTGTTTTTCCATATAAAGTTGATTATTGTTCTCTCAAGTTCTTTGAAAAAATTTATTGGGATTTTGATGAGGATTGCATTTAATCCATAGATTGCCTTTGGTAGAATTGCCATTCTTACTATGTTGATCCTACCAATCAAAGATCATGGGAGATTATTCCATTTTCTGGTAACCTCTTCAATTTCTTTCTTCAAAGACTTAAAGTTTTTGTCAAATAGATCTTTCACCTCCTTGGTTAGTGTCACCCCGAGATACTTTATGCTATTTGTGGCTATCGTGAAAGGTGATGTTTCTCTGATTTTTCTCTCAGCTTCTTTATCCTTTGTGTATAGGAGGGCTACTAATTTTTTTTTAAGTTGATCTTGAATCCTGACACATCACTGAAGGTATTTATCAGCTATAGAAGTTCTCTGGTAGAGTTTTTGGGGTCACTTATGTACACTATCACATTATCTGCAAATAACGAAAGTTTGACTTCTTCTTTTCCAATTTAAATCCCTTTGATCTCCTTATGTTGTCTTATTGCTATTGCTAGAACTTCAAGCACTATGTCGAAGAGATATGGAGAGAGTAGACAGCTTTGCCCTCACTCAGGACTGGAAGGGGATGGGAGAGAGTGAGTGAGGAAGCAAGAGGGAAGTGGGAGGAAGGGAGGAAGTGGAAATTTTGGTTGGTATTATTTATAATGTAATAAAAAAAAGAAAAAGAAAAAAAAGAAATGGATATCTTGGTCAAAGATATGTTAAATCTAAACAAACAAACAAAAACTCCTGGCACAAAATGTCCTGGAAACTGGAATATTATTAAAACACTACAGCTAACAATAATAAGAATAGAGGAATGAGAAAAAGTAAATGTAAAAGGAAGGCACAGAGAATGATTTCAACAAAATCATAGAAGAAAATTTCCCTAACCTAAAAAAGAAGGGGAATCCTATCAAAGTACAAGATGCATGTAGAACACAAAATAGACTAGGTCAGAAAAGAATGTTCTTAGCATATAATAATCAAAACATCAAAAGTACAGAACAAAGGAAGAATATTCAAAGCTGCAAGTATAAAAGGCCAAGTACCATATGAAGGCTGCTCTATATATACTCAAGGGAACCTCTATCCTACCATAGAAATGCTTGTTCAATATTTTTCAGTTGCAGCTCTACTCATAATATCAGGAATTTAGAAATGGCTTGTATGCCTGTCAAAAGATGAATGGATAAAAGAATGCAGTAAATTTATACAATGTAATACTACCTAGTTGTTTAAAAAATGAAACTATTAAATTAGCATGCAAATGGATTGAAGCAGAATAAAATAATCCTGATTATGGTAACCCAAATCTGGAAATTTTGTTCTGTAGTCATTTCTGTGAATATTGCTTTTAAGTCAATGATAGGCAAGGTATAATCTGTGAAACTACAGAGGTTAGGTATAGAGTTGGGGACTAGGGGAGATGGATCGATCTACTTAGGAAAGGGAAATAGAATAGATGACTATTTATGGATGGAAGCTGGAGGACTAGAACAGGAATATCAGTGCGAAGGAAGGAGACATCTAAAATTAAGTGCCATTCAAATGATAATATGAAAATCTAATGCACCAGAAGCTTCCTAAAATGTATACATATGTGAAGGCAATGTAAGTGAAATCTCAAAATAACAGAGAATACAAAGCCCCAAATGGACATCTCTTGCCACCAAATGTAACTTCCCTTGCTGGGAATAGGATGTATCTAATTGAGTTGTTGGACAATGGGACCCTACAGGAGTCTTAAAAACAGAAACAGTTTTTGTCGTGGTTATAGGTTGCGCTCTGCAAACTAACATCAAGGCCCAATACTGAAGACAATACCTACACAACTCTTCGAACATGGCAGAATTGAGCTGTATCCATATTAAACCTTCAATGCTATACATTTGGTACAGGAAGGTAACCTGCATGCTATCAATGGAGAATTGTAAACACTGACCTGAATACAAACTCTTATATCTACAATGGTGTCTTGCCTGCAAGTTATGCTGTTGTAATAGTGGGACAAGAGTTGTGGAATTTATCAACCACTATCTGATTGAATGGAAGGTCCACTCTATGAGCTGGGATCCAGGACTGGCGCTGTGCAAGGGTCCAAGAACCTTAGACTAGACAGGTCTTAGACCTAGGGGGAAAACAAATACTTTCGTTCTGCTAAAGGAAAATAGCAACAAAATGATTCCTAATGGTATTCTGCTATATGCATAGATTAGTGCCTTGTTTAGCTACTGTTAGAGAAGCTTCTTTCTGCAGCAGATGGGAACAAATACAGAGCCACTGGGCCAGACAGTATGCCGAGAGTGAGAGACCTGAAAAATATGTAGTCATAAAAGGGTTGTCTCCATCAAATCTCTCCTCTCAGGGGGCAGAGAGTGACTAAAATGCAGTGAAAAGAATATGAGAGTTTGAGGGGAAGGAGAACCACTAGGAAAGAAGGTTTTCTAAACACAAGATAGCAGCATACTTGACCTCACAGATTCTGGCACAGGATATGTAGGGCCTGGACGGGTCTGCATCAGATGGGGTTCCAGAGCATAAAGGAGGAGTGGACACATGTCCCCATCCTTAACAAAGAAGATATCACCAACTGATAACCACTTGAAATAAAAATTTAGTTTTCTCCAAGGGAGTTTCTTTGGGGAAACAAACTACTCTTAAGGGCCAGCTGCATGCACAGCAGTGGATGACCAAAATAAAAAAAAAGTGAACTCAACATCCTTGGAGGTTTCTTGTCTCATAATGTTATGTCAGAGGTTCATTGTTGTTGTTGTTGTTTGTTTTTCATTTTTAATTATTATTATTGGTTTTATTTTCTACTGGTCCATTTCCACATGTATTACGTATTTTGAGCTTTGTATTATTGTGTTTTTGTGGGATTCCTCAGTGTGCGAATGAATTGGTCTCTGTATCTATATCTTTCTTGTGCCTTTTCAGGACTTTTTTCCTTCTGTTCATTTATTTTGCCTTATTAAGATTTGTTTTCTTTTATATGCCTTAGATGTCATCTTGCTTTCTATGGAGAGACAGAAAGGGGTCGATCGGGACAGAAGAGGGGTTGGAGTAGAACTGGGAGGAGTAGAGGGAGGGGAAACCATAATCATCGCATATTGTACAAAAGTAGTATTTTCAACAAAATATAAAGATGAGAACAGGAGAAAGACGGCAGTCATGTATAATATGGAAATGAATCTTGATTCTTCCTCTTCATTGGAATCTGGAGATATCCTTGGTTCTATTAAGAATTTGGTCCCTGGGGGCTGGAAAAATGGTTAAGAACACTGGCTGCTCTTCCACAGGTCCTGAGTTCAATTCCCAGCAACCACATGGTGGCTCACAGCCATCTGTACTGAGATCTGGCATGCTCCTCTGGCATGTGGGCATACATCGAGGCAGAATGTTGTATACATAATAAATAAATAAATAAATCTTTAAAAAAAATAATTTGGTCCCTGCCAGAGAACAGAAGTGTCAAAAAGTTTTAGGGACAGTGATCTGTGATTTGGCTTCTTATTATCTTCCTCCTCATTTTACTCACTTACCCAGAAAGCTACAGTGAGGGTGTAGCAAAAGCCCAGTGAGGATATTTGGAATAAGAGATACATGGATTCTTCATGGATGGGTCAACTGGATTGAGGAACTCGCTTCCTAGTGATTCCACCTATTAAAAAACATACACACACACACACACACACACACACACACACACACAAAACAAAACAAAACAAAAAACCTAACATAGCATGCCAATAGCAGCCCTTTCTTGGGATCTATCTGCTTTTCCTGTATAAGACCTCTGCCAGCTTCTTATCACTTAAGTTCTCATCTTTAAGCATACTATAACGTCATGTTTAGAAACTTCCTGTCCCCATTGTCGGTAAAATGCCTTCTTCAGGTTGCTGAGCTAGAGGTCATGGAAGCCACTGGCCTGAGTGACATCAGTATCCTTTAATATTCTGTGTCTATAACCTCCTATACTACTGCTCACATGATTTGAGAAAGTCTCGTTTGCTCTCTAGGAACCTCTATTTCCCCTCAGATCCACAGTAAGTGTTTTATTCACAGCCTTTCTAGCTGAGGGTCCCATTATTTTTGTCAATTAACACCAATCTCACCTTAGCATTTACACTGCTATTAACACTCTTGGCACACCATCAATCATTTTCTTCTGCATTGACTGGCAAGCTTGGATTGTGTCCACGTGAAACAGGGAATATAAAAATAACAGATGGAAAGAACTGGAATTTCTCAGGAATCACAGGAGCAGGGACAAAGGATGGGTCAATACCCTGATGCCAAGAGAGGACTTGCATGGAGTAAGAGACTCTGTCCCCACAGTTTCTGAGCTTATTTCATTGTTCTTGCTTAGTTATCTTTAGGAAAAGATGAAAGGAGAAAAAGAAGTGTCTTTCTGCATAAGTTTGGCCAAAATTTAATCATTTTTTCCCTTTTACCAAGTCCTTTTGTTTAATTTTCTTATAAAACCACAGAAGCTGAGACAGTGGATATAAAAATTACAGTGCCAAGTAACACTGTTTAGCCAACCATTTTGTCTTGTAGCCCTCAAACTCATGATGAGTGATAAATATTTATCAGGTAGCCATCATATTGCCTGCACTTGTCCATCAACTGCATTTTCTTTCATTTGCAATTATAGAGCCCTGGACCCTGGCAGTCAGAAACTCATGCCTTTGGACTTACAATGAGGTTAAGCATCAGCTTGGAAAGGAATTCTCCAAATGAACATAAATACAACCAATGTGACCTAAACTAAGAAAAGAGCCACAACCGAAGCTGAAAGTCTTGTACAACTTATTGGAATCTCCACTCTTAATTATCATTTTGTTACTATAAACAACATCTTATTTGTTAAGATTAATACGCAGAGTGTTATTTGTGTTGTGTATGTATCTGCCTCTGCTTATCACTTTGTATATGTGCACACTCCATGATGTTATCATGGACATGGAATTGAAGGACAGTTTAACTGTGAGTACACCTGGAAAATGACTAATTACTATGCTTTTCTTGTACACTGAAGATTTATTATGCTGAGTACACTAAACCAATAATCAGCAAATATTCTTTATAAAAAGCAAATACTTTATGCTTTAGGGGATATACAGTTTTAAATGTTGTAATTGTTTAACCCCACTGTGGTCACGGGGCCATCACAGCCAATGTAAAAAGTGTGTTAAAATAAAAACAAACATGAAAAACTCACACTTCATTGATAGACAATGACATCTGAATGGCAGAGAGTTTTCTTTTGTCATAAAATATTTTTCTTCTGTTTTTTTGTTTGTTTTTTTTTTTTTTTTTTTTTTATCCTTCTGTGAAAACTAAACCCCATCCTTAACTTCTTCCTAAGCCATAGAGAGCTGATGGGCTGGAAGCAAACTGTACATACATGCTGTACATACATACAAAGGGAAGCATGCTGACCCTTTGTGCTAGGCTCTCCTTTCTCCCAGAAGATCTCAGTCTTTCCTTCTTTCCTACAGTCAGAAATTCTCTGAATTGTAAGATTAAATTTAAATCAAAAGTGTTGTTTATTTCAATGTAGCCTCAACAATGATTCAGAGGTCTAGATGAACCTGGTCTTTGGGAAACTCAGAGAAGAATGTGAAGGATTATCATTTTTCTGTCTTTCAGAGCTAACAGCAGTCAGATCACAATAAGATGACCCGCTAAAAGATCAGAACAGAGACAAGGATGAAAGATTATGAGATTTAGTCAGTTGCTGCCACTTGCCGTCTTTGTAATAATAAGAAAAAAATCAATGGAGAGACAAAATGTCCAGTCTATGTAGATATACGGTACTTTGCAAATTCCTTAACCATTTCCAGTCAAGGTGTTCCCAGATATATGGTTCCCAGTCTTCTTTCCAAATCCCCTCATCCCACAATGTTTGTTAAAGAGTTTTGGTAGCATCCTTTGCTTTCTATGTTCCTAGGTAAAGTCTGATTCCCCATATACTGGTTTGAAAGAAATGAAGATGGAGCCTCAAAAACGTAGGTGTAATGACATCACTCAGGGTGGTTGGCTCTGCTCAGAGACTAGCTGCTTCTGTAAAATCCCCTGCTTCAAATGTCTGTATGAGTGCGCATTACAAAGCATAAAGGTTCTCAAATTCAGAAGATATTTTCTGACAATCTCCACACAGGCTTCTGCTGTAGGAAGTCTTACAGCTTGTGGGTCGTGGCCTTTTATACTATATATGTTGATGCAGAGCCTACCTCTGCCCCTTCTTCCTGGCTGCTCTTTCGGATTGCTAGATTCGATCTCTGTTCTCTGTTTCTCCGTTCAAGCAGAGAATTCTGATTTGTGAGTTTACCCCTAAATAAATAACCATCTATTTCTCAATTCTGGGATTTCTTTTAAGCGTCCATTCCACATTTGGCACCCACGTGGATTCAAACTCCATAACTACCAGGTGGGCAGCCTAATGGCCTAGGTGTTTGATGGCCCAGACAGTCTCCCAACCCTGCCCACTTGGCTTGCTTTTACCTAAGCGTTTTTTTTTTTTTGAATCCTCGCCACAACCGACTATACTGTGTGTGACAATGTGACAATTTGAAAATTTCCAGGTGCACATACTACCGCTGCATTCCCCGACAGTTCCTTGCTTCTTTATATTAGGTACAATCTTGATAGAACACTCTATCAAGTGGAATGGACTCTTAAAAGAAATCCCACACTAGCTCAGAATTGAGAAATAGATGGTTATCAAGATTGTACATGCTATAAATAAGCAAATGTGGAAAATGTCGATGCTCAGTGACTTCCAAAGACAGCCTGAAAACACTAAACTAAGATGAAACAAATATAAGTTACTGATAAAAATGGCTGCCCTAAAAGAGTGGCAGTCTCATTTGTCTACTGCAAATTTTTCTTAGGATACAAACACAACTCTCTCTCTCTGTCTCTCTCTGTCTCTGTCTCTGTCTCTCTCTGTCTCTCTCTCTCTCTCTCTCTCTCTCTCTCTCTCTCTCTCTCTCTCTCACACACACACACACACACACACACACATACACATAACCCCTTAACTTCATAAATGTCTCTGGAAATCAGGAAAGTTTATACTAGGCCCTGGAAGATTTTCATCTATAAATCCTAAGACTAGAGAGACACAAAACAAGAAGAAAAAAAAAAAAGGAACTATTCCAGCCAGTCATAGGAATACGGAGGGAAGGTCAACTAGGAACAACTGTATGGCATGATCAGTGCCTCCTAAAGAATTCTTTGATTGCTACCGCACAACAGGTATACTACCTTCCCATTGGAGGAGAAAGAAGGGCCTCTCAAGGAGGAAGGATGAAGTCCTAGGAGCTAGTAATATTAAGGAATGAAGACCATCCTTACGCAGAAGACTTTGCTTTCTGCCACATCTCTTTTGCACTCTTACCTTTTCTCATTTATTAAGTTCAGTGACCCTGTTTTATGCTATGCTTTCCTCAAATGCCAAATGATTCCTAGCTGTCTTTATTTGCAATTCGCTGTGACTCTATCTCTGACATTTGCTGAGAGCGGTGACTTCGGGAGCAGCAATTGTCTCCATGGGAGCACCCAGGGAACTGCAGTCAGAGAATTAAAAGGCCAACCCTGAGTACAGAGAACTCAATATTAATCTTAGAAGTGAAGACCTTAGTGGTTTGAGTTCTTCCTGCTAGTTGCAAGGAAGGCTAAGGGCAGATGCAGATTTTTGTGGATAGTTTATAGGAATAGCCTGAGAGCCAAGAGGCCCTAAAAAGGCACAGTTAAGACTCAAGGACTCCTCTTCATGTAAAATATTACTTATTCTGTGAGAGCAGACACCCAATACTATAACACTGGTGATCTGAATAGGGTATACCAGCACATCAGAAATACCAGTTGCACTTATAGGTCCCTATATTTTTTTTTAACTCATTATATCACACAGAGCAAACAGAGAGAATAATTGGTCTCATTCTGTTCCGAACCCAGTTTCAACTATTTTGCCAATGTAAAATAGACTAAAGAACTGAAATCTGAAATCAGCTATTGTTTTTTCTCTTATCAGTTCTTAATCTTCAAAATCAACCCTCAAGGGATGCCAAGATCATCCAGCAGATAAAGGTGTTGGCCACACAAGCCTGGAGACCTGAATTTGATCCCTGGAACCCAGAACCCATGTAATTGTGAAAAGATATAACTGACACTCCAAAATTATCCTCCTACCTCCACTTATACATATTAGCTCCCCCACATACAATGCCCATATACATACATACACAATAATAATACAATTTAAAAATTAGAAACAAATCTAGTCTTAAATTGCAACTGTTCCCACTTTACATATAATTAAACTTGCAAAAACTGGAAAAGATCACATATCAAAAACACACTTTTCACCAAAATAATATGCCTAAATGTCTGGGATGTGATACATCTATTCTAGGAGGTGCCAAGATGCTATGCCCGGGTAACGCATCATTAACTATAATGGGTCAGGAGACCTTTGAACTAGAACCAATGTGGGCTGTCATAGTGGGATTGGTGGTGGGAAGTTGGCTGTAGCTGATGTAATAGAAAGGTCACTAGGAGGGCAAGGGGATCATGAGTTATTGTAAACTGGGTGTTAGTGGGCAGCTGATGGGAGGCCAGGAAAAAATGAGGTTGCAGAGGGGTACACGCAGGTGGGATATTGTTGGAAGAAGCAATATGGATGCTCCTAGAACAAGCAGTGTTAGTGACATGAGTCAGTGAACAACATGACTTCATTTGGGCCAGCATGGGTCAAGATCAAGATTCTCCATGTATTTGTTAGCATGTTTTGTCAACACAAAACAGCATGTCTTATCTGGCAAGCAGAATCCTAAGGATACCTGCTCTGCCTTTCTGTATTAATAACAGAGTGGTGGCATCCTAAATATCAATAACACAACAAAACTTATAGCTTTGCGTGTTAAGCCTAGAAACATTAAGTAAGAAAATAAACAAAAATAAAAAAGAGTTAGTAGAAATGGTTGAAAGCTATAAGGAGCTAATATGACAGAATACTAAGCAAGCAATCACAGATTTAAAAAGGTATCATGAACAAATAGTAATCAAACATACTTACAGAGTATAATGTGGGAACTGAAAGCATGGAATTATCATATTATTATTAAATCTTTGTCATGAGCATTTAACTCTTTTTAAATAGCTACCATTTGTTTTTTTGGGGGGAGTGTCTAAGCTCCTCTTTTTCTTCATAAAACACATGATAAATTATAAACCATAGTCACTCTGTTGTATCAGAGAAGGGTCGGCAAGAGAGTTTTATTTTCTTCATGGTTCTTTTATATCTGTACAAGATTAGAATTCAAGCATTTCAGAAGAAAAGATGCTTCCTCCATTTATCAATGCTATCCATAAGGTCTAAGACACCAGGATTCAGAATTCCAATATAAGGAATGATTGTACAGCACCATCTTCTTGGCAGAAAAACTACCACTGTCTCATAAGAGCCACTGTGCCTGCTTGCAGAAGATCATCACACCTGGGTGTGTTGTCTGCTGGTATTCACTCCTAAGAGAAGAAATTGGGTTGGGAGGGCATCACTGGACTCTGTCCTGATATTCTGATCCCCACTTCCAGGCAATGTACACATTTTCCCCTTAATTGCATTTGATTCTGAGTCTTGGGGAGGGAACTGAATATGTACAGTGGGAAGAAGTAGAGGGAGGGGAATCCCCCTACATGGCCTCTGGGAAGCTACCATTCGTGCTGGACAAGGACTTTGAAATGGGGTTGCTTTTAGGTCATCCCGTACTCTTGGCTGTAGCTCCTCACCCACGCTCTGAAGGTAATCCTAATATATATATTGGTTCCCCGGGGTGACCTTTGGATCTGATGATAAGTACAAATCTATAAGAACAGTATACAGGCCTAACACTGTTGCACTGTAGACATACTATGAACTATGACATATATGAACTCTTCACACCTGCAGACTCATAAAGCCCTCTGACATTGAGAACATACATAGATAAGTATATGCATACCTTTTCGTGTATCCCAACAAGAGGGACAGGACCCAGAGCTTTATAAGTGCTATGCAAGCATTCTACAAGCAGTTCAAATTTCCAGCCCTCCTATGAATGCTCCTATCTTACCTTAATATTATATATAATTAAGTACTTTCTTCCATCCTAAAATATATTTTTCAAATGAATTATTTTATTAAGACAGAATAACTCCCTACTGAGCAGCAGCAAGGTTATTTATATAAACAGTCCCCTCTTATTTTGCATTTTTCAAGGCCTACTCTAATAAATATTCCTGAAGTATTATTATATTCTGGGTATAAATCTTTGACCAGATTTCCATATCTCCACATTGAGGTTACTGAATAATGAAGATGGACTCTTATAATAATGCAATATATTAATATTATTTTATTTTGCCTATTTAGTTTCCAAGAAGTTTGGCCAATATGTATATCCACCACTAGAAAATGGCATGCACAGCAGGGGGCTTACGCTGTTCAGCAATGAAATGCACGGACATTTAGGATGAAATTATTTCACTTTTGAGTTTGATGCATAAGCCAAACATACCACTAAGGATTTGTAAAAATAAATAAATGAATGAACAAAGTGTGTTTGCACCACTTACTCTTTACACACGTAGCTGGCATGAGTTTTAAAGGGTGAAGGATGTGTGTATTTTAGAAAGACAAATATTTTTGCAGAATTTAACTTTTTTATAATGTCAGTATTACTCTGGACTGACACACCTCTAACAGAACATTCCTCATGAAACAACCTTGCAGCAGCATCATTGAGAGAAGTCTCCAGGCCACACAAACAAGACAGGTCTTCCTCTTTGCCAGAAGAATACTTTCTTATTAGAGTTGCTTTTGGTTATGGTATTTTATCACAAAGAAAGTAACAAATACAGATGAATGACTGTGTAAAATAACTAGCAGCCGGTCTGAATACTACAAAAAAACTCTTTGTGAACCCATGAGGACCTTCTGAAGAAAACTGTGTTTTTGGTGATGTTATCCCAGGTCAGCCGTTCAAAAGACATACAAGACTTTCAAACTGCTCACCGACTGTAGTCCCTGCTTATTCCCTATTTATGACCTAGAAAAAAAAAAAACTGCTTTTCTATTAAATACAGACTTTCCTCATTATAACAATACTTTTAAAATTTTTTATGTAAGGGATGCTACATAAAGCTGATGCAGTCCAATATTATTTTTAAGTAAATAATTACGTGGATATGGGGATAATGTGCTCATTTTAGGAAGGAAACTTTTCTTTTCTTTTTTTCTTTTGTTTTTTTTCTGTGTTTCCCTGTAGGTTGTGGATACGCAGATCTCTCACTTGCCAGGTAAGCAGATATCCTCCTTCATATGTTGAATGCCCTAGAATCAAGGACCCTTAGGGAAATGTAAATAAAGGCACATATTGTACATGCCTAGTCTTTTCAATGCTCCATTGACCATGATAAGCACCACATCATCTTACTGGCCAACTTAATTAGGTACAATACTTCAAAGTTTGCCTAATTTATAGACTAACATTTGTATGGAGCCAAGAAGAGCCATAAATGCAGCTCGACACAAAATGTAACTTTACTTAAAACATGAGATTGTATAACCTGACATCAGGTGACAATATCGTGTCAAAATGTCAAAAAATTGGACAAACCTAGCAGAGAAAAGTTAGAAATAGTCCAAGGCTCCCATTATCAGTCAATAACATACATGTGAGTTCTGAGCAAGATGGAAGGCAAAACATTTAGAAGTGATAGAAGTGGATAAGGCTGTGATTTGAATGAGAAATGTCCCGTATAGGCTCATGCATTTGAATACTTGATCCCCTGTTAGTGGTTTGGCTTAGCAAAGTTTCAGCACTTTAAAAGGTGGATACTGGCTAGAGGATGTAAGTCATTAGAAGTCATTAGAGGTGGCATTGAGAGTTAATAGCCTTGCTCCACTTCCAGCTAACTTGTCCTGCTTCCTGTGTATGATTGAGATGTAAACTCTCAGCTTCCCAGACTTGCTTCCATGCTTGCCTGTTGCTGTGTCTCCCCAACTATTATGGATTCTTTCTTTGGACTTTACACCAAAGTAAATTCATTCTTCTGTTCTTTCAGTCACGATACTTTATCTATCACAAGAACAGAATGGTAACTAACATAAATGGATATAGGTAAAGAACTGGCGGTCAGTACCATGATTGACAAAGGCATTTAGATTCAATTTTGGTTTGCCAACCCACTTCCAGTCAAACAGAACATATCACCCATAGCTGTTGCCAGAGATCTTATCACAACTAAATGTGGACATGGCAGTCTTTTGCCCCTTCTTCCAATCCCCTAATCTAAAACAACCAACAGCTTCAGCAATCCAATCTTCATATAACATTTTTGCATAAGTAGGTACCTTCCAATCTGTTCACAAATGTAGTATTAATATATAACATGTCATTAACCCTAAAGGAAACAAAAAAAGTCTCTTTTGAGGCAAATATGAGAAACTATGGCTTGTGTATTGGTTTGAATGAGAATGGCTCCTGTAGGCTCATGTATTTGAACGTTCCTTCTCCATTGCCATGCCTACCTACTTGCTGTCATGCTCCCCACCATGACTCTTTGCTTTTGCATTGGATCTGGTCTTCTAGTAGTCTTTGGGGTTCCTTATTCTGAGCACAACATAGTTACATGAACATTAAAATCATAACACAATAGAACACAAAAAGTGAAGGTGATCTCTAGAACTTCTAATTCTGAGTCTCTGTTTCTTCTAATCAGACCTAATGGGATGAGCTGTTTGCAAAAATGTCGCTCCAAAATAGGCTCAGATTTATTCTGTGATCTTTACTGAAGTTATATATTGAGATGCAGTAATAGAAAGGGAAAAATTCACACTGTTGAGGTAAATAATTAACTTTTTCTACACTACTTTGAACAGATTCACTTCAGTGTGATGTTTAGTAGAAAAGAATTAGCAGGAAAAATAGTTTAAAATTCTTGAGGTGGAACCAAAATTAAAATGGCCAGAAGTATTTTTAAAATTATGTTTATATTTTATTTTTATTTATTTTAAAGGCCAACTTTCTTTTTATTCTTTTTATTGCACTGTACATTTTTCTCTGTTCCCTTTCCTTTGTTCCCTCTCCCCCTCTATCCTCTCTCTTGTGACCCCCATTATCCCAATTTACTCAGAAGATCTTTTCTTTTTCTCCTTCCTATGTAGGTCCATGTCTTTTCAATTTCTCATACCTTAACATAATCTGTGGCTTTCCAAAGAAAAGTGTGTTTCATTTGTGCATCATTAAAATCTCAAAAACAGCATCGGGCACAACATGGAAAACATGATTTTAACATTAACACCAAGCCTATAGGGCGTCATGAGAAGAGGTAAAACTCAATCTCTGAAACAAACTGTAAGCCATTTATGAAGTATGCAAACTGCCTCCCTTCTACACACAGAGGAAAATCTCTTATTGCTCAGAGCATGGTCAACACTTATTACCAGCAACCTTTGTACAACCTTGAGCTCAAACCAGCATAGAGCTTTGATTGACTTTAAGATTACGATAATTAATTTCGAAGGAGTCTATATTGTCAACATTTATTAACTACAGTCAGTGTTAGCTGTAATCACAAACAAAATCCCAAGGCACAACTTGATGTACCAATCTCCAGCTTCCTCCACAGACTGCAAAATACAACTCAAGCCATCATGGCGCTTTTCCCCCTCTGCTGGAGCTGTCACTCAGCAGCTATAGCTCATCTTCTCAAGCCAAGGATCAAATTCCATTAGTAGCCCTTACATACTTGTTGCATCAAATCTGGACACTGCCAACTAGCTTCAGACTCATCTTATTCAAGTCCTTTTTATCTGATAAGCATTGTACCCCACTGTGTCTCAGAATACCTAGTCTCATTGCTAAGCATCTTTAGGGCTTTGACTATATGCGTTATACAACCTGGTATCCACTGCCTTCTCTTTGATTTCACAAATCTCAAATTTAACTGCCCTGCTATAGAAAAGCAAATGATGACATACCAGGGTTCAATATCCTTTTCAAGTTCACACATCTGACAAACAGCAGCAGCAAGGAGGGATTCCAGGAGTGCAGACACCCCAAATCCCTCTCCTTGCCTCTGCCAGGGATTCAATTAGGCCTGTCTTTTTAGATGTCAGCAGAGTTGTAGTCAGGAAAAGACACATACGACTTTCAATCCAATACATGCCATTGAAGAATTGCATATAAAAGGCAGGGCAAAAATTGATTCTGAAATCCCATTAGCAGGGATATAATGAGCACACACATAAAACCTAGAGCTGCTGCGGCACAAATTCTCAAACTGGGGAGGAAAAAGAAAAAAAAAAAAAAGGAAAGAAACTTTAAAAAATTTACTTTACAAAAACCTACCTCATTTTCTCCGAATAACTAACTATACCTCAGGGTGGATTTTCATGCGCAGGAAAAACTGTTTATTGAATGTATTTTTGTCATCTTTTTCCCCCCAGTGATAAAGCCTTTTCACTTCCCATCAAATGCTCAGCATAGCTGCTGCAGGTCTGTCATCCGAGCAGACAGGGAGAAACCTGGAGGATGTTGCTGTCCTATTTAATATCATTCCTTTGCCGGTGAGATTTCCTGTAAATTTTCCTCATAGGTAGCTGCTCACTGTCTTATGTTGTAACTTTAGAGAGCCTTCTTGGTTCATAAGATGCACATCTCTACCAGGTGAAAAACCCAATGACTTTAGATATTGTAATTAGGAAAATTCAAACAAATGTTTGTAACTCAGAATTTCCCCTTTCTTATAGCTGTAGACACTTGCACTACCGTCCCCGGAATCAAAGTGAGACAAAGTTTTCTGTTTCCTCTAAAAACAAGAAAAGGAATATGCATGGAAGCTGGGCAGGGCACAGCCATTACATCAGCCTGTTTCCACATCTTCGCTGTGCTTAGAATATGCATCCACCACAAACTTTCTCCATCTTTTCATCAGGCACCATTAGTAGATAGAGATCAATGTCAGAATATACCAACAAGAAACCCTCTCTCACTTGTTTCTGAATTTCTGGATTAACAACTAAGTTAGTGTTTTCCTCAAGGCATTTTGTTGTTGTTGATTTGACTTTAGTTGTTTTCTTTCTTTTTATAAATAAACTCGTTTCATAAAAGCCTCTTTCTATTCAATAATTTCTCTGGCTAATGTTGTGATGAATTTCTTGATTGTACCAGCCTCCTTGGCCAGCTATGGTATTCTAGGAGTGGTATATGCAGAAGACAGTGGGTCTTCATTATTTTCATTTTCAAGGGTAAATGACTCCCAAATCATATCATTTGGAAACAATATTAGAGCTAGTGGTATGCTCCATTGAGTGTAATAGAATGTAAAATCTTTGTTTAAAACTTACCTCATCAAAGAATGAACTAAAGATTACAGAAAAATCACCACACCATTTACAGTAGTTGTCACTGCAGTGACATGATAGTAGACATTATTTGGGTTCATAATGACTTACTTAAATTCAATGAAACAAAGAGCTGCCCTAAAATATTTTAGCATAAAAATACGAGCCACTTTAGTTTTTGATTTATCATGTTTACATCAACTCGGGAATACATTTGCTATCTAAACCTATTCTATTTGCTTCAAATGAATTAATGTTGCTTTGCTTTGGAGGCAAGGTCAAACTGATTTATGAAAGCTATCTTGAGATTTTTTTGTTTAAATCTTTCAAAACATCAGAAATAATATAGCAGAATTATCATCAGTGTGAGTAATTAGTTATTACTAAAATTGAAACTCCACTTCCTGCTTTGCAACAAGGTTTCCCTTTCATTTCTGTAGTCTCTCTAGAACCCACTGGACTCGTCTATGATTTTAATAGAATTACTTTTGTCTACAAAAAGTTCTCAAAGTACAAAAGGACCTAGGCTGTCCTAGGTAGCATCCTCTGATTGATGTTTCTTCTCCCAGGATTTGCTCTTGGTTGTTATTCTCTGAGTATATCAAAAAAAAAAAAAAGTCTGAGACACATTCATCTCTTTGTTCCATCTCTTCCCTCCTAGATATTGTCATATTTGATGGAAAGAGGTAAACCCCATTTCTCCTGTCTCCACTCACTAATATTGTAACAAAACTCACATATATACTAACTTAACAGCACAAACTACACCAAGGACGAAGTTCTGGTACTGGAAATGGCAAAGGACAGAGCCCAGACGCGGTCTTGTTGCTAAATTCACTCCTAATTTGAGACAGTAACTCCCTATCATTTCTCCTTTCCCATAAAATGAGGACACAGGTTCCCTGATGACAGCATCCTTTACGTCAAACTGTCTGTGATTGTGAGTTCCTAATACTTGAACAAGCTTCAAATAGATAATTGAATTTTAATTTAAATATATATATGCAAAACCACTCCATTCCAGAAAACCATTGAACAAACTCTGCCTTGTCCTCTTCCTTCAAAAGTCCTCAGCACGTGGCTTAATTTGTGATTCAACACAATGAGCTAAAATGGCTCCAAAGTGACAGCCAAGCAGTAAGCATCAGGAATACATATTGTATACTAAGTGTACTAACTGAATTTCACTTTAAATAAATAAGCAGAAATCTACTCCACCAAGCACATTAGCATACAATATACAGGCACTCAGATTTCAAAATCTTGACCAGACATCACTATATTTATTTCTTGTGGAATGATCTCATTCTCATAATACTTAAGGGCACAAATCTCTACCCAAAAGACTTTATCATAATCATATTGAAACAGCTAAATATGTAATTTGATCTGGACACATTTTTACTATTGTCTATACTTGATTTCTCTGCCTGAACATTTCCTTCTATAAAATAATAACATTCTTAGAGAAAAAGCAAAGGCCAGCAAAGTATATTCCAGGTTTTTCAAGCCAGCAAGGAGCTTCTATGTGGCAGCTTCTATTTTGGAAGAGATGCAGCCTGTATAACCTTACTAGAACAGCAGTGCTCACACAGGTTCAAACATGCCCTTAGACTCCGTGCAGTGCTTGTGGCATTCTATGAGCTGTCTACATCTGTCTGGTTATTGCATGGAAGAGTTTCCATCTAAAAAATATATTAATGTGTACACTTGGGATAGAGATCACCTATAGTACTGAGCAGAGGTAATTATTTTAAAATAGATTATAGATATTTATGCATGAGATGAAACCATAAAAAATGTAGGAATAAAAGGGAGAAAATATTCATGGACTTGGGTAATGCATCACTTTTGCTAAGTAGACATTATATGTACAAACAATGAAAACATTTTAGATAAATACAATTGAAGATATTTGTGTTTAAAAGATGAGAATGGTATTGGATGTGGTAGCATAAGCTTTCAATGCTAGCATTCATAAGGCAGGTAGGCACGGCTCTGTGAGTTCAAGGTTATCCTAGTCAACTTGACAAGTTTTCAGGCTAACAATGGCTACATAGTGCAATTCTGTCTCCAACAGACAAACAAATTACCAAACAAAATGGCCTGGCTGAAATATAGGTCTGTAAGGGATGCTTGCTTGGCATGTGGGAGGCCCTGGCTTCTATCATCCCAAGTATCCTGAAAAATATAAGTTAACTGGCAAATAGATATATACTGTATCATCATGCTTGAAGTATACAGAGAAAACTACTATGTGAGGGGGTGAATTTTACATTGTGTTTCTGATAAAGAATTTGTCTATGTGTTGCAAAATAATCATACAATGCAATAGTAAAATGAATCCAATTAAAATGCTAACAAGACATTTCTCCATAGATATAGTGGTGTACTGCTGGTGAGGAAATACAAAAGGCACTGGCAAAATGTAGAAGATGTTTATAAAATCTGAAGATAAAGAAAGAGTATTTTTTTCTTGTTCTACAGACAAAGCCTTCAACTACAGCCTCAGCTGTCCTGACATAATCACTGTCTTTAGGAAAATGACAAAAAGGACAGAATAAGTTAGCACTTTATGCCCACCAGGTGAACTAGACTCAAACAGGTAATAATATGCATTGGCAAAGCTATATATAAATCAGAAAACTCAGAAATTCAATGTGCAGCTATACTGAAGAGCAATTTCACAATTCTTAACCCCCCCTCCATGTGGAGTGATGAAAATGTTCTATAATTAGAGAGTAGAGCTAGTTGTTCAGTTTTCTGTTTACACTAAGAAGTCATTAAAGCTTACACTTGCACTTAGGAATAAATTTTTTGGTGTGTGAGTTAGACATCCGTGTGTGTGTGCAGGCAACATTCGTGTATATAAATGACCACCATGCTTCATTCTACACAGATGAACAAACTTACTATGAAAATCCCAGGGGCTTATTACAAAGTGAAAAAAAAACTGATAAATACAAAAAGGCGGTGGGAAGGAAAGGGTAGCAAGAGGGGACAAGAAGAAGAAAATAAAGTGACAACAAATGGAAAAGAACTGGGATTATTTTATGTTACACTTTAAGTGGAGACCTCAAGCCAGCTCTGAGGCTACACTGGGGACAGCAACATTCTAAGGTAGGAAGGGCTGTCACTCTGCATCTGGACTCTTAGGATGCTGGCTGACCCATTTGTTACCTCTTCTCAATCATGCAGATCCTGGGAGAAGGATTTCACTGTGAAGTCTCAGCTGCCCATAGTTAGTCATCGGCAGATGTTGGAGTATGTGCACTTTAGTCCTAACATCAAGGAGAAGGATTGAAGGAAGGACACATGCATGCAAGATGTATCATGTGTTTCCCTCCATACTGTCTCAGCTCTGTAAGCCCAAGAACCCTTTCTGACACTTTCAGGCCAATGCTCAGTCTCTGGACAAAAGTGTTTCAAGAATACTTGATGCTTACTTGGTTTTTGATGTCTCACAATCCCATACTGTGATCTTCCCTGACTTTGATCTTAGTTTCTGAAACCCAAGAGGCTCTACCTTGTTTTAAATATGCCAAGTCTTAAGAGGCTTACTTTCTTTTTATTTCAGGGATTCTACATTCCCATACTTGCATGTCTTTGGCGACTGGAGAAGCAACATCTGTCTAGAGCTGGGATGAGAGCCAGTCTTGGCTCTCAGAAGAGAAAAATATAGTTGATTGGCAGTTGCTTATTATAAATATATGTTTGAGAAGAGTGAAAAAATCAAAGAGATACTCAGAGTTTCTCTGTAGCAGAAGGATGAAGAATAAGAAGAAACCATAATCAAGCTGGCATGGACATCAGGGAGGAAGGCATTAGTGCCGTCCATCCTACCTGGTACACACATTTTAAAGCTGAAGGGACTAAAAGGTGTATTAGGTCTCACATCACTGTTATTAAGCACTGGGACTATAAGGGAGAGACTTTGGTGTCACCAAGGCTAGAGTAAAACACACTTCCAGAAAAGTCTTTGACTAAGTCTCCATTTTATAGGGGTTTTGTTACCAGAGCCCTATACTGGTCATCCAGACTCCAGGTTAGATAAACCATAGGGAACCAAAATTAATAAATCTACCACTTCTTACAGAAATTAGGAAGCAAAATATGAAAGGAAAACAGATTTATTAATAGTTTGTCTCTAACCGGATAAGAACGATTTCTGTTTCTTCTCTTGCCTTTTCTGTAGCTGTGATACAGAACAGATAAAACACAAGCCAGCGATCATGAGCATGTTCATCGCAGTTGTTTGGACTTCCTTATGTTTCTTCCTGAGAGGAGGCAAGTTTCTTCTTTGCCTGGCACTAGGTTTTCAGCCTTTCCCTTCCCCCAGCATGAGATTTCTGGTAAAATTCTAATCCCTAGAGATTCATTCTTTCCATAATCTGATGACCACGTGTTTCTCTTTATACTATCTCCTCTCTTGCCACAGCGGTTACAAAAGGATGGTTGGAAATAACCTGTATGAATCTTGACTAGGCCTGGAAGACATATCCTCAGAAGGCTTACCTAACTACCATGCAGCGTTGTACAATTCACATCATACTGAGGATAATCTGAATGGGCCTATCATTTCTAGGCCTAATAGTCAAGAGTACACCTCATTGTGCTACAGACACCTCATCTAGAAATCTCATCTATAACCATCCTACAAATCAGTTATGTTGGACTGGCAGGTTCTGATCCCTTGCATCCTCTGATGAGGCCAAAGTATCATGGGGGTTGACTACACTTCTGGTTCCCATATGGAGACTCACTGGTCCTTGCCTCTAGCCCAGTGGAACAGATCAGAATGTTGATGAGAACAAAGGATAATTTGATCAGCTGTTAGTGCAAGTGTTCTAAGTTCCTCAGGTAAGAAACCATCACATCAAAAGTGCTGTATACCCACTCTTCCCAGCTCCTAGGACAGGGTTTGATTGGATTCAGAACTGTGCACAGTAGTGTTGAAGTTACATATGAGATCCCTCTTAGGTAATTACTGCTAGAATAGGTATTCATATTGCACCTGCTTTCAGGCATATCCCAGTGAATTCGCATTGAAGGCCATTCTTGTCTGTACAAACCACTACCACTGATTTTATGAAAGCAGAAATTTCCTATTTTCTCATCTTCTGGGTCTCCAATTAAGTCCTATGCATTCGTGGAAACCAAGGAACAAATTGGAATTTAGAGCTCCATTTTGTAAAGCTATGTGGCCATGGGGATCAAGGTCGTTTTTAGAACGTTTAACAATCTTCAGAACAGCAATTACTTATGTCAGCCAGGAAAGCAGAGGGGACAACTATCTGTTTAGTGTCAGTTTTTGCATGCATTCTGTCACGTCTTCTCCTCAAGCAATGTTGGCTATAAGATGTTCACATTTCTGACAGAAAAAATAAAACCAGGGAAGTTAAACCACACGCCCAGCGTTGTGCACATACTAGAATCAACATTACATTTCTCAATAGCAATTCTTATAACTCTTACAGTGGGACAAACTGTTTAAACAGCTTTACTAAGAATCATAGCCTATTATTCATACTAAGGTTTTAGATTCCCCAGCTTCTTCAAAAGATGACTCAGCATGTCTTGTGAACAGGCTAGGGAACTTCTACTTTTTATTTTTCAAGTGAATATAGGTGGTGCTGCATTCCACCATACCATGCTGCCACCTTTTGCCTTGCAGGCAAGCCTTCTTCCTAAACTACACATGAGGTCTATATTTTGAGAGTAGAAACAGAAGGACGCTAGAAGACTGAAGGAGAAAAATTTAAGTTAAAAAAAAAACCAACATAGACAAAACCCTTCTAAAGGTACTACTGCCTGCCGTTAAGAGAGAATATCAATACGCTACACAAAGAAAGGACATGGCTCTGTAGAGCTCAAGAAGAATAAGTGAGGACATAAAGATGACTTGTGTTTTCATCCATTCCTCGGCCCCCTTAACTCATCTGATTGTGATAGTGCTTGAAGTAAACAGAGGTCATGGGATGGCCTAGAAAAAGGAACAATAAATATTTTGCTCTGAAACAGGAAAGTAGAATTTGAACTTTTTTTTCAGTGCTACAGTCTTTGAAAATTCTTTCTAATTTCACAGCTCTTCCTTTTTACCATACATTGAAAAATTGTTTTTGATCTTGTAGCTGCAAAGGACTGGAACGAAACAACCACACCAAGCTCAAGAGCAACAAGAGCAGGCTGCCCTTATCTCATGAGCCTATCTCTTCTCTAATGAGAAACTACAGAAAATATTAAAAGAAAGGTCACCTTTGATTTAGCAGAAGAAAATGTATGCAGATCGTTGTTGCTCTGAACTCCTTAACAAAATGAGCTCAGGTCTGGAACAGTCACTAATCAAAAATAACTCACTTCTTACAATGAGTACACAGCAGCAAGTAGATTGTTGAGACACTTGAAAAATGACACATCTTTTATCTTGGATGTTACTGATGTAATCCAGGTAGTTTAAAGAACATTGATATAAAGAAAGAAATCATTTCAATTGAGAAATGAACTCATGGCTACACTTAAAGTAAACATGAACTTATTCACTGTGTGCTTTGCTAGACAAGCTCTGAGGACAGTGATTCCAGGGCTTAAATGATGCTGGAAGCAGATAATGTAATCATAAATAACATGCATGTTCTCGTATGTGCTAGAGACAAATGTACAGTACATCTATGTGATGTGCTAGAAGCTGACTGCAAATCTGAGAACACAGATAAAGTAGGAGAATGGGCCATGCTTGTTAAGGGACTAATACATGCTGGGCATATGTTGATTTTATTTGGCCTTCACAGCAGTCATAAGAGAGAGCTCACAGATCGGGGAGCTAGACCTTAAAAGGTAAAACTGATATCAAATAAGAATAATGTATAAATCAAGACTCTAAGTTACTCATCTGTAAGGGGCATCAACTCTTTGGTGCTTTAAATTGTTTTTACATTTATTAACATTGTGCAAATGTGTGTAGGTAGGTGGGGTTAGAATGTGTAGTGTGTACATTTGCCATAGGGGCCTATGTGGAGGTCAGGGAACATGATGCAGGAATCAGTTCTCTTCTCCCACCACATATGACTCAGATTGGCAGGCTCAGCCCCAAGAGCCTTTCCTGGCTGAGCCAAATATCTCAGCCCAATATCAAACCCTTAAATAGGAACTGCCCTACTCTTTCCTACTTCCTCAAAACATTCTTTGTCTCAGATATTAACCTTACTTTCTTACTCTCAAGATCCATCTTCTAACCATACTCCTGTATGTTAATAAAACTGTATTTTAATAAATAAAGCTTGCCTGGAGATCAGAGAATAAAACAGACCCACTGGTCAGCCTTACAGACCAGGTAGTGGTGACATACACCTTTAATTCCAGTAATCACAGAAACTGCTTGGTAGTGGTGCATGCCTTCAATCCTATCCCTAGAGTGGAATATAAAACCAGAGGAGACAACTCTCAGACACAGTCTCATTCGGAGATTCCTAAAGGCAAGATCGCCATTTCAGACTGAGTTAGAGGTAAGAGCCAGTGGCTGGTTGATTTGATTTTCTGACCTTCAGGTTGAAACCAAATGTCTGCCTCTGGATTTTTATTAATTGGGCCACACTCCTGCTGTATTCCTGCTGTGTTTATTCTTGACTTTGCTTCACCTCTGGCCATTGAGTTTTTACATCTGTCAATGCTCAGACCTGTGTACCCCTCTTTTTTCACTTTTTCCTGGATTTTGCCCCCTATAGATAGTCCCCTATAGATAGTCTCCTATAGATAGTCCCCTATAGATAATTCTTCATCCCTGGAGGTTCTGTTTCAGTAATTCACTCATATGATGGGTACATTATTTGAGTTAAGTCTCAGGGACTCTATTTCAGTTCAACATTCATGTTTTGTACTTTCTAAATGTCACCATTACACTGAAGGTGAAGTCCCCTAAGCTCCCCAAAAATAAAGCCCCCTTCCTCTTAAAGAGCTTATCCCTTGATGTAAAGTTAAATGTTTGCCCTTATTACCACAAACAACAAAATTTATAAAACTGCTTTATGATTTATAAAATACTTTGACTTCTACAGTCTCATCTATCATTTGCCAAAAATTTAGGTTCATATTACTATATTTTACTAGAGCTGCTGTAGTATTTAGATAGATAGGTAGGTAGATAGATAGATGATAGATAGATAGATAGATAGATAGATAGATAGATAGATAGATAGATAGATAGATAGATAGATGATAGTGTTTCCATCATGCTTCCTCTTGTGGAGGCACAGAACTGGCTTAGAGTGCAGGCTCCTCTTGGGACAGATGAGATGAAGTTGGGAAATGATTGCTTGGCAAACCAAGCATAGATGAAAGCGAACTTTCTCTGCCCATTTTTCAAACGTTCTGTCAGAATCTGTACCCTGGATAAGGAAATGGCCTTTGAGCTCAGTTCTTCACGCTTTACAAGTTACAAAGGAGTGCTTTGCTTCTCTATACTTTTTGCCTTGTTTCTATGTACTTCTTTTCATTTTATTACTGTTATTAATTGAGGTATTGTTTCTTACAAGGTGAGGCAAGAATTTCTCGTGATCATATACGTGAGTAAGGGGGGTTTCATAGCTGAGGTAATGCTTTTTAGTCTGTATAAAAAGCCATATAAAATAAAGCTTGTTGTGCAGTTGTTCATACTCTGCATCCCCTGTGTCCTGATTTGCGTGAGACCCTTACCCAGGGACCCCAATGCACTAGACGTTGACACCTCTATGGAAGGACAGAGCAGAGAGGACAGCATCATCACTATGAGACTAGTTCATTCAAAAATTGTACATGGCTGTGGTACCTCTTATAGGGTCTATACTCAATATATTTCATAAATGAATAAGCTAATATTTACTCAGGCTATCCCTTCTAACTCCAGTCTTCCCATTCCTCAACATGCATGTTGCTATTTTCCTCAAAGGAGCTCATTCCAGGGCATCCTGCAGAGGTCAGGCTTTGCATCACCACAGTGAGCATCAGGTTCATTAACAGAGGGGACACAGAGGGAACACAGTGTCCAGCCTAGTTTAGTAGTTTAGTAGGAGTAAAATCTCTGCTAGTGATCGTAGAAAATGGATTGTGGCTTCAATGGGGGCAAATTTGAAAATGTTTCAGTATGATCCCCATTACAAAATATTTCCTACTTATACACTTTAAAACTTTTATAAAGGCATTATCATAACTTAGGATTTGAAAAATTGGGGAAAGAAAGCCTTGCCCCCTGAAAGTCAATGGTATCTGGTTACAAAAGGCCAGCTGAAAAAAGTTGAATTTCAAATAAAGCTGTAGAAACAATCGAATCTGCTTCACACTTAAAGCGCTATGCAGTTCTGGGAGACACATGGTTTTCCAAACGGCTGATGAGTTAGGACTTGATGAAGTGAGATGGACTGAGGGAGAACGGAAGGCATCCTATGTTCCTCTTTTGTTACAGGCACGGGAAGAATACTCAGGTAACTCTGTTTAGTCCTGAACTTTATATGTAACAAAAGCTGAATGAGCTTAATTTGGGGCTTTGTATGGTTAAAAAAAAGTACCCCAGTAAGATGCATCTCGTATATATAAATTTATTTACATATAAATATTTATATCTTTATAAAAGGGGAGGATAAAGTCAAGATTATGGCCCTTGTTCTGATTTTGATGTCTTGACCTATCTTGAAGGAAAATAATAGTAATAATAATAATAATAACTAGCTACCATGCATGGTCCACATATTCAAAAGAAGTGCACAGGGACATTGTACCAGTCATCCTTAACAAGGCATCCTTTATCTCGCCACACAAGTGATTTCCTTCTGGGAAGTGTGCCCTCCCTCTTACTTGTCATAAGAGCTCCTTCCTTCTCAGCCATCTCTGTTTTTCTAACCCAGGTCACCTGGGGCTGCAGTGAGGCTGCGAGAATAGGCTAAACTCTGATTACACTAGGATGCTGTTCTAAATAGCCTCCCTAATCCTCTCTAAGAGGATTAAGGAAGATGTGTCAAAGACTTTCCAGGGAAGCAGTTTGTTCATGCTTAAGACTGCAGGAAACAGTTATCTAGGGGGATCCGACGCTGAACTTCCATGCACTATCCTGACAATCCTGACAACCTCTGGCTTTTTTCCAAGGTCTAACTCTTTTGTAGTCCACCATTATTTTTCTGACAGATGTTCAAGTTTATTTAATGAACCGTAGGAATTTTAGTACAACACAATTGAACAGGAGTAGATTATAAGGAAAAGAAGAAAAGAAAAATGAAACAATAACAAAAAAAAGTATATAAGAAAGATTTAAAAACTAGATATAACGCCGGGTGGGGGTGGCACATAACTTCAATCCTAGCACTCGGGAGGCAGAGGCAAGCGGATCTCTGTGAGTTTGAGGCGAGCCTGGTCTACAAGAGCTAGTTTCAGGATGGGCTCCAAAGTTACAAAGAAACCCTGTCTCAAAAAAAAAAAAAACAAAAAAAAAAAAAAAAAAACAACCAACCAAATAAATAAATAAAAGGCCTAAAAAGGGGATTTATTGGAACAAACATAAATACTGTTTTCAAGGTTAAAGTGTTGAAAATCCACCTTATCAGAGTTGACTCTCAGTGACAGCCTTCAGTTTTAGTGGAATTTTTATTCACAGTTTAGAAAGTTCTTTCTGAAAACCACTTCTTATGGGCCTGATGTCCTCAATGGTTCAATGGCAATCTGACTGTTGAAATTTGGAGCATTGGGTAGATCCTGGGAGTGAAGTAGAAGTAGACAGAAATCCGAGGAAGCAAGCAACTCCTCAGAACTTTCTGATCTGGAAGCACCGGGCACTTGGACGACTGTTAACAGAATTCCTGAACTAAACCACAAGGGACAAATGTGTAGTGTAAGACTTGAGGGTGGGCTATTTTTTATCAGTATAAAAGGGATTACTGTGTATTTAAAACCTCAAACTGGTACATCTACTTCTGCTCCACACACAAGTCTGTTTCCATGATGGATAGATAGCATGATGGTCCTTTCTAGTAGCATATTCACTTAAAACCTTCACAATATGAAAAACAGCGATATAATGACTCCTAATGACATATGGATAATGACCCATAGATCAGTGCCTTGCGTGGACCTCATCAGAGATGCTTCTTCCTGCAGCAGATGGAACAGACTTAGAGACTCACAACTGGACAATATATGGAGAATGAGAGATCTTGGAGCATTTAGTCCTGAATGGGATTTGCTAAGCACATACAGACTTACAGAAACTGTGATTTTATGCACAAAGCCTACTCAGGCTCAAGCAAGATGGGGCCCGGCACTGAGAAGCAGAGGTGGACACAGGCCCCAACCCTAACGAGGAAACTATCTATAATTAATACCCTGCTGGCAAAGGAAAACGACATTTTTCTTCAATGGAGTAGCACTGGGTAGATGTACTAACACTCTCCAGGGCAGGCCCCATTCTCAGGAATAGTTGACCAACACAAAACAAAATCAATGGTATTTTTGTAAACTTCTTTTCTTTCGTATTTTTCTTTGTTTGGGCTCTTTTAGTCTTATGGGTTTTTGCTTGTTTATTTTCACATCTGTCTTTGTGTTTTTTTGTTTGTTTGCTTTATTCTTATGTGTGCTTTTGTGGTTTTTGTTTGTTTTTCTTTTGTTGTTCTTTTTGTTTGTTTTTAAGACAGAGAGAGGAAAAAGAGCATAAAGTTATTTAGGCAGGGAGGTGGAGAGAATCCGGGAGGCACTGGTGAAGTAGAAAACATGATCAAAATATACTGTGTGAAAATAATTGTTTTCAACTTTGAAAGTTAGCAAAATAATATGTTGTATACAATGGCAATTTCTAAAGACTTGTCTGGGGAACTCAGGACTGAAACCAAAGAATTAAACATTTGTGCACAGTATAAGAATATTGAGATTTCTAGAAAAAATTAAATAGATTGGAGATAGTCATTCAATTAGGAAAGGGAAGGAACGGGTTCTAGCCACTTGTTAATGGATGCAGACTCCAAAAGAGGGTTCAGGGTGAAGAAATTTTAGTTTAAAATTAAGCAACCCACAGACAGACATGGCATTTTTATTCATTTTGAGATATGTTCTGTTTTTCAGTTCTTATATTAAGCTATTAAGTAAACATTGTTCAATTTCCCAGACCTTTGCTTTTTTTTTGGCAAATGGCAAAGAATCAATGCAAAGCGGCCATGCCTCATATCTAGATGGAGTGTAAGGAGCTGACGTCAAGGCAAAAATACAGGGGAGACTGGCGGTCCAAGCAGAAAAGGAACTAAAAGCCTGCTACTCTGGGACATTTAAGAGACATTAAGGTGATATAACAACAAATATCCTGACTCCGACTGACTCTCTCCCCTCTTTGAACCACACAACATCTCCCAGCTCAGCCTGTTTGGGCGCTGGGACAGGGTCCGAATTGGGAGGGCACCCAGGAGGGTAGTAGCTCCTTTGTCTAGGCGGCCTGCGGCAGCAAGGTCAGCCCTTTGTTCGCGAGACACCCAAGCAGCAGGGAGATCAGATCCGGGTACCAGGAGTGACATCGCTGGGCAAGGAGAACCACTCCGGGCACCAGGAGAGACATTGGGCTTGCATCCACAACCCACCCAGAGTGGTGCTGAGGAGTTCCATCTGGATGGTCGTCCATGTTTGGGTACTGAGGAGTTCAAGCTCAGCAGGATGGTCCCTGCCTCTACACTGAAGAGATACATCCAGAGACTCAGTCACAGCAAAGACTGGACCAAGAAACCAGGCCTCTCTTGGCTTGATTTGAAGGAGGAGATGGGAAGGCGCCAATGCAAGAATTCCTCCAACAACCTGAAAGGCAACATGACATCACCAGAACCCAGGGATCCCGAAACAAGAAGAATTGTATACCCTACTACAGAAGAATTAGAAGAAATCAACTCAAAAGTGAATTATTTGAAAATAATAGAAGACCTTAAACAGGAGGTGAAAAACTGCCATAAACAATTAGAGATTACAAACAAAAAGGTAGAGGAAATGAATAAATTGCTCAAAGATACCCAAGAAAACCAAGAGAAACAAGAAAAAGCAATCAAACAGGTAAGGAAAGTGGTTCAAGACCTGAAGAATGAAATGGAAGTAATGAAGAAAACACAAACTGAGGGAAGGTTGGAGATGGAAAATCTGGGTAAACGAACAGGAACTACAGAGACAAGTACTGCCAACAGATTACAAGAGATAGAAGAAAGAATGTCAGACACTGAAGATAAGATAGAAAAAATTAACACACTGATCAAAGAAAACAGCAAAACCAACAAATTCTCATCACAAAACATTCAGGAAATATGGGACACAATAAAAAGACCAAACCTAAGAATAATTTGGATAGAAGAAGGAGAAGAAGTACAGCTCAATGGTTCAGAAAATATATTTAATAAAATTATAAAAGAAAACTTTCCCAGCCTAAAGAAAGATATTCCTTTGAAGGTTCAAGAAGCATACAGAACACCGAATAGACTGGACCAAAAAATAAAAAAAACATCTCCTTGCCATATAATAATCAGAACACAAAACATCCAGAATAAAGAAAGAATATTAAGAGCTGCAAAGGAAAAAGGTCAACTTACTTATAAAGGTAAACCTATCAGACTTACACCTGACTACTCTATGGAAACCATGAAAGCCAGAAGGTCCTGGATAGATGTACTGCAGAAGCTAAGAGAACATGGATGCAAGCCCAGACTACTATACCCAGCCAAGCTTTCGTTCACTATAAATGGAGAAAACAAAATTTTCCAGGATAAAAACAAATTTAAACAATACGTAGCCACAAATCCAGCCTTACAGAAAGTAATAGAAGGAAAATCACAAACCAAGGAGACCAACAATGACCACAAGAACTCAAACATCTAGACACCCTTCACCAGCACAACTAAAAGAAGGCAAATACACAAACTCTACGACTAAAAAAGTGACCGGAGTTAACAACCACTGGTCATTAGTATCCCTTAATGTCAATGGACTCAACTCACCTATAAAAAGGCAAAGGCTAAGAGATTGGGTACACAAACAGGATCCAACATTCTGCTGTTTACAGGAAACACACCTCAACCACAAAGACAGGCACCTACTTAGAGTAAAGGGATGGGAAAAGGTTTATCAAGCAAATGGACCTAAGAAACAAGCAGGTGTGGCCATACTAATTTCTAACAAAGTTGACTTCAAACTTAAATCAACCAGAAGAGATGGAGAGGGACATTTTATACTCATAACAGGAACAATTGATCAGGATGAGGTCTCAATCCTGAATATCTATTCCCCTAATATAAAAGCAACCACATATGTAAAAGAAACATTACTAAAACTCAAGGCTGCCATCAAACCGCACACACTAATAGTAGGAGATCTCAACACTCCTCTCTCACCAGTGGACAGGTCAATCAGACAGAAACCTAACAGAGAAATAAGAGAATTAATGGAGGTATTGAATCAAATGGACTTAACAGACATCTATAGAACATTCCACCCAAATAGGAAAGAATATACCTTCTTCTCTGCAGCTCATGGAACCTTCTCGAAAATTGACCACATCCTCGGTAACAAAGCAAACTTCCACAGTTACAAAAAAATATCCATAACCACCTGTGTCTTATCAGATCACCATGGACTAAAGTTAGAATTCAACAACAATGCTACCCCCAGAAAGCCTACAAACTCATGGAAACTGAACAGTCATCTATTGACCCACACCTGGATCAAAGAAGAAATAAAGAAAGAAATTAAAGTCTTCCTTGAATTCAATGAAAATAAAGAAACAACATACTCAAACTTATGGGACACTTTGAAAGCAGTCCTAAGGGGAAAGTTCATAGCCCTTAGTGCCCACTTAAAGAAAACAGAGAAAGCATACATTGGAGACTTAACAGCCCACCTGAAAGCTCTAGAAAAAAAAGAAGCAGACTCACCTAGTTGGAGTAGAAGACTGGAAATAGTCAAACTGAGGGCTGAAATCAACAAAATAGAAACACAGAAAACAATCCAAAGAATCAACGAAACAAAAAGCTGGTTCCTGGAAAAAATGAAAAAGATTGATAAACCCCTATCCAAACTAATCAAATGGCAGAGAGAGAATTTGCAAATTAATAAAATCAGAAATGAAAAGGGGGAGATAACCACAGACATAGAGGAAATTCAGAGAATTATTAGATCTTACTACAAAAGCCTGTATGCCACAAAACTGGAAAATGTAAAAGAAATGGACGCTTTTTTAGATAAATACCATATACCAAAGTTAAGTCAGGACCAGGTGAACAATCTAAATAGACCTGTCAGTCACGAAGAATTAGAAGCTGTTATCAAAAACCTCCCTACCAAAAAAAGCCCAGGACCAGACGGTTTCAATGCGGAATTCTACCAGAATTTCCAAGAAGACCTAATACCTATACTCCTTAAGGTATTTCACAATATGGAAACAGAAGAGTCATTGCCAAATTCCTTTTATGAAGCTACAGTCACTCTGATACCAAAGCCACACAAAGACTCAACCAAGAAAGAGAATTACAGGCCAATCTCACTCATGAACATTGACGCAAAAATCCTCAACAAAATACTGGCAAACCGTATCCAAGAACACATTAGAAAAATTATCCATTATGATCAAGTAGGCTTCATCCCAGAGATGCAAGGCTGGTTCAACATACAAAAATCTATCAATGTAATCCACCATATAAATAAACTGAAAGAAAAAAAACCATTTGATCATTTCATTATATGCTGAAAAAGCTTTTGACAAAATTCAACATCCCTTTATGATAAAAGTCTTGGAGAGATTAGGGATACAAGCGTCATACCTAAATATAATAAAAGCTATTTACAGCAAACCGACAGCTAACATCAAACTAAACAGAGAGAAACTCAAAGCAATCCCACTTAAATCAGGAACACGACAAGACTGTCCACTCTCTCCATACCTCTTCAATATAGTACTTGAAGTTTTAGCAATAGTAATAAGACAACATAAGGGGATCACGGGGATTCGAATTGGAAAGGAAGAAGTTAAACTTTCGTTATTTGCAGATGATATGATAGTGTACATAAGCGACCCCAAAAACTCCACCAAAGAACTTCTACAGCTGATAAACACCTTTAGTAATGTGGCCGGATACAAGATCAACTCCAAAAAATCAGCCGCCCTCCTATACACAACGGATATGGAAGCAGAGAGGGAAATCAGAGAAGCATCACCTTTCACGATAGCCACAAACAGCATAAAATATCTCGGGGTAACTCTAAACAAAGAAGTGAAGGATCTATTTGACAAGAACTTTAAGGCATTGAAGAAAGAAATTGAAGAGGATACCAGAAAATGGAAGGATCTCCCTTGCTCTTGGATTGGGAGGATCAACATAGTAAAAATGGCAATCCTACCAAAGGCAATTTATAGATTCAATGCAATCCCCATCAATATCCCATTAAAATTCTTCACTGATCTTGAGAGGACAATAATCAACTTTATATGGAATAACAAAAAACCCAGGATAGCCAAAACAATCTTGTACAATAAAGGAACTTCTGGAGGCATTACCATCCCTGACTTTAAACTCTATTACAGAGCTACAGTAATGAAAACAGTGTGGTATTGTCATAAAAATAGAGAAGTCGACCAATGGAATCGTATAGAAGACCCGAATTTTAACCCACAAACCTATGAACATCTCATTTTCGATAAAGGTGCTAAAAGTATACAATGGAAGAAAGAAAGCATCTTCAACAAATGGTGCTGGCACAACTGGATGTCAACCTGTAGAAGAATGAAAATAGACCCATATCTATCACCATGCACAAAACTCAAGTCCAAATGGATCAAAGACCTCAATATCAATCTGAACACACTGAACCTGATAGAAGAGAAAGTGGGAAGTACCCTACAACAGATGGGCACAGGCAATCGCTTCCTAGGTATAACCCCAGCAGCACAGTCATTAAGGGCAACATTGAATAAATGGGACCTACTGAAACTGAGAAGCTTCTGTAAAACAAAAGACACTGTCACTAAGACAAAAAGGCAACCCACTGACTGGGAGAAGATCTTCACCAACCCTGCAAAAGACAAAGGTCTGATCTCCAAAATATATAAAGAACTCAAGAAACTAGACTTTAAAATGCTAATTAACCCAATTAAAAAATGGGGCACTGATCTGAAGAGAGAATTCTCACCAGAAGAAGTTCAAATGGCCAAAAGGCACTTAAGGTCATGCTCAGCCTCCTTAGCGATCAGGGAAATGCAAATCAAAACAACATCGAGATATCATCTTACACCTGTCAGAATGGCTAAAATCAAAAACACCAATGATAGCCTTTGCTGGAGAGGCTGTGGAGAGGGGGGTACCCTCATCCATTGCTGGTGGGAATGCAAACTTGTGCAACCACTTTGGAAAGCAGTTTGGCGGTTTCTCAGGAAATTTGGGATCAACCTACCCATGGACCCAGCAATGCCACTCTTGGGAATATACCCACGAGATGCCCGAACATATGACAAGGACATTTGTTCAACTATGTTCATAGCAGCATTATTTGTAATAGCCAGATCCTGGAAACAACCTAGATGCCCTTCAATGGAAGAATGGATGAAGAAAGTGTGGAATATATACACATTAGAATACTACTCAGCGGTAAAAAACAATGACTTCACGAATTTTGCATGCAAATGGATGGAAATAGAAAACACTATCCTGAGTGAGGTAACCCAGACCCAAAAGGATGAACATGGGATGTACTCACTCATAATTGGTTTCTAGAGATAAATAAAGGTCAGTGAGTCTATAATATGATATCCTAAAGAAACTAAATAAGAAGGTGGACCCAAAGAAAAACATATAGCTATCCTCCTGGTTATGGGAAGTAGACTAGATTGCCAGGCAAATAATTGGGATCTTGGGGTGTGGTGGGAGGAAGGGTAAGGGGAGAAGGGGAGAGAAATGTGAGAAGGGGAGGGTGGGGGATCTTGGGGAAACGGGATGATTGGGATAAAGGAAGGTTGGTTAGGAGAGCAGAGAACCACATATCTTAATTAAGGGAGCCATCTTAGGGTTGGCAAGAGACTTGGACCTAGAGGGGCTCCCAGGTGCCCAGAGCGATGTCCCCAGTTAGTTCCTGGGGCAGCTGAGGATAGAAAACCTGAAATGACCCTATCCTGTAGCCATACTGATGAATATCTTGCATATCACCATAGAAACTTCATCTGGCGATGGATGGAGATAGAGTCAGAGACCCACACTGGAGCACTGGACTGAGCTCCCAATGTCCCAATGAGGAGCAGAAGGAGGGAGAATATGAACAAAGAAGTCAGGACCACAAGGGGTGCGCCCACCCATGGAGACAGTGGGGCTGATTCTTTGGGAGCTCACCAAGGCCAGCTGGACTGTGACTGAAAAAGCATGAGATAAAACCGGACTCTCTGAATTTGGCGGACAATGAGGGCTGCTGAGAAGCCAAGGACCATGGCACCGGGTTTTGATCCTACTTCATGTTCTGGCTTTGTGGGAGCCTACCCAGTTTGGATGTTCACCTTCCTAGACCAGGATTGAGGGGGGAGGACTTTGGACTTTCCACAGGGCAGGGAAACCTGACTGCTCTGCAGGCTGGAGAGGGAGGGGGAGTAGCGGGGGGAGGGGAGGAGGAGAGGGAGGAGTGGGAGGGATATGGGAGGCGGGGAGGAGGCAGAAATTTTTTTTCCAATAAAAAAAATAAAATAAAAAAATAAAAATAAAAAAAAACAACAAATATCCTTCAGGATGCATGGCATTTTATTTTAAGGAAAATGTTTTCAAGGACAGTGTGGCACAAGCCAATATCTACTCTCTTATACTTTTCAAGATGTTAGTGATGAGGGTACACATGCCAGCAATGATGAATCTTTTGTCTATCGAAGCAAATTACCATGGCCAAACTTGTATTTTTATCCCAATATCTAGTAGTTTTGTGACCTTCAACAGATTATGGGTTCATCTGAACAACACTTCCATGCTCTCTGGATAGATACACAGTTGACGCCACACCACCCACTTACAAAGATGGAAAAAAAAAACACATGTCAAGGGTCTCATCATGCCACCAACTATGATGCCAGCAAGTGTTCTGTAGGGCCTAAACAAGATTGCTGCTGAGATTAAAGTAAGATGACACACATCAGACTATGTGCTTGGTCAATAGCAAGCAAATGCACATAGATTAGTATGTGTACTTTGGTGTTATGAAATTGGAACTTGGGAAAAATAGAAATTTCTATAATTTGGGACCTCCAATTCCGGTAATGAAGTCTTTATATGTTACAGGATGAGGTATTTTTTTTATGAGTTAAAAAGCTTGTGCCCACCTTCTCCTTGAGAAGCCTTACAGGAAGGCTAGAACCTACAAAGCATTTAACAGAAGGATCGTAAATATTTTTATCACCAATGTGGCTTCTCTGCCTTGCTTCTCATAGCTATCCTTAGCAGAGACCTTCCATGTGCCCTCTGAGTTTTAAATTGTCTGTTATCTCTTACCAGTAATGACAGCAGTAGGTATTATTTATGTAACTCACCCTCAACAAGTCGCTAGCATTTTTCAGATCTATTAGTTACACATCTATGATGTACACATCAGCGACCATTTTATTACTCTGTGCCGTAACACAATTAGACTCTAGAATAGTCTACAAGGGAGTATGCTTATTTTAGTTAACCCCTTGATATAGATGAATATCCACCAATGAAAGACCTCTTTATGACATAACATATTAAAGCAATTCTACTTGGTCACAGGCCACAGAGTTTGGAAGCAAATACCGCCACAGTTACATTTAATTATGCTATATACCACATTAAAAGAGATCCTGACAGACCTCTATAGATGATGGTGATTAATTGCAGACAATGTAAAGAATATTCCGAGGAGTAAAGAATGCCATGTACAAAGAGAGCACGTTACTTCTAAGTGGCCTTACCAATACTTCATGTTTTTGACTAAAAAGTCAATGTCAAGCTTACTGTCTTAAACTGTGTTTTTGTTTGGAATTTTTTGGTTGTGAATTTTGATTTTTGTCACACACAACTGTGAATGTGCACATTTCTACTCATGCTAAAGACAAAGTCCTTGTCATCTATGTCCGTTGTTGTTTTTAAAATTGAAATTTCAGTCCGGTGCTCCAATATGGGTCTCTGTTTCTATCTCCATTCATCGCCTGATGAAGGTTAATATTCAGGAGGATGCCTATATGTTTTTCTTTGGGTTCTCCTTCTTATTTAGCTTCTCTAAGAACCCGAATTATAGGCTCAATGTCCTCTAATTATGACTAGAAACCAAATATGAGTGAGTACATCCCATGTTCCTCTTTTTGGGTCTGGCTTACTTCACTCAGGATAGAAATCTCAAGGTCTGAATCAGGACCAGAAGGAGAGAGAACACGAGCAAGGAACTCAGGACCGCGAGGGGGTGCACCCACACACTGAGACAATGGGGATGTTCTATTGGGAACTCACCAAGGCCAGCTGGCCTGGGTCTGAAAAAGCCTGGGATAAAACCGGTCTCGCTGAACATAGCAGACAATGAGGACTACTGAGACCTCAAGAACAATGGCAATGGGTTTTTGATCCTACTGCACCTATTGGCTTTGTGGGAGCCTAGGCAGTTTGGATGCTCACCTTACTAGACCTGGATAGAGGTGGGTGGTCCTTGGACTTCCCACAGGGCAGGGAACCCTTATTGCTCTTTGGGCTGATGAGGGAGGGGGATTTGTTCGGGGGAGGGGGAAGGAAGGGGAGGTGGCGGTGGGGAAGAGACAGAAATCTTTAATAAATAATAATAAAAAAATTGCAATTTAACTTGGAAAAGATTGCTTATAGAAAGTTTTTCATAATGGATTTGTTAGTAATCTCTGCTGTTGATTTCACAAACTTTGGAATAATATCAGAGTCAGGAAGCAAAAAAATAGATATTATGAGACACTTTCATCAAAGGAAAGTAATAAATACTTTCAGAACATATCCCAGGTAGTAGAAACAGCCAAAGACATAATTCAATAATATGTTTATCTAGGGTGTGTGTAAAGCTTTAGATTTCAGTCTTAGCAATACACAAACACACGTGCACACACATACACAAATCAAAATTATAGACAAAGAAAGGAAAAAGAAAGAGAGGAAGAGATAGAGGGTGGGAGGGAAGAAGAGAGGGTTGAAGCCCACAAAATTACCATGGTGCAGAGGAAAGTGCACACAGCCTAACAATAGCTTACACTGGCGCCTAACAATAGCTTACACTGGGGCTTATAAAGCAATATGATGGATAATGTGCTTTGTGTTTTTTTCCGTCTCCATAGGGATTGGCCTTGAACAGTCATGAACACAAACTTCCCTTCTCAGTACTGGTTGGTAAGTTTACCGAGTCCTTGCGTGACTGAAATGCCTTTCTGTTGAGATTAGAGGAAAAGACAGAACGACAAAATGTAAAAATTTTGGTCAGCCCTTTTTTTTCTAGTAATTTTCTGGAGGTTTTTCTTTAAATTGCTTTCTGTTTTTTGACTATTACAGAGGGTACATTTAATCTAGCATGAAATTATTCATCTTCGAAAGGAAATCATTTTTGTACTTGGTGGTAAAGAACTTATTTTTGTTTTCAGGCTTAAAAACTTATCAGCGAATATGTGCTTGTTATTTTTTGACTGGGAAACTTAAGCCTGGAGAGAATCCTGCCCTGAAGGATCTCCACAGCTTTGAAAAGGCTTCTTTTGCTATATAATATCTGTTTACCCTTACTCATTCTCTTCCACCTGGGGTACTTTTTCCAATTCAGGTGCTCCTCAACATAGGAAGGGATCACATCTTATTAAGCTTATAAGCTAAAAAATATCTCATCCTAACAATACACACAATTCAGCTAACCTACCAAATATTACAGCCAATAGCAACACAGTGCAGTGCAGGCAATCAGTTGCTCCCCTTTGTGTCTGAGTGGTTAGTGGGAACAGTTTTGAGCATTTGCTCAGCATCACCAGAGAGTACCACACCACATGATGGGGGCCTGGGAGAGGATCAAAATTCAAAGTCTGAAGCTGGAGGTCTAGTTTCCACCCAGTCTGTATTGTTTTTAATCAGATTTGTTTTATCAATACAATCTTTGTTTTATGTTAGTCACATTTTCTGGAATTATATCTAACAACAGAAACACCTTCAATTTTGTTTCCATCTCATTTGCTTTTAAAAGAAATATATGCCAAACAATATTTTATGTAAAAAAATACTTATTTTTTTAAGTAGGTAATCTTTCTGACTCTGAGTAACATTATTGTTTAACTTCTAGTAATTAGTATTAAGGAAAGAGAGTAATGGCATCAAGTGTTAATTTCAAAACTTAGGTGGTTAAATTTTAAGAGGGAGGGGGAGGAGTGGGGGAGAAAGAAGGTAGAAATTGCTTTTTTTTTTCTTTTTCCAATAAAAAAAAAAAGATTTTCGGGTTTAGTTGCCTAAGGCCTATTGCATAGCCTGGTGGTGTCAGCCATAGCTAGAAACTGAGAACTCTGGCTCACTCAGACCTTACAGTTGGATTCCAGAGCAGGGAAGATAATGCTGATAGTGGGTGTTTCTATATTACCATTTGAAAGCTCCTGCCCAGAAGATAAGCAACTGCTAATGAGGGTGACCTTAACCAGCTAAGATAGAGCAGGTACCAACAGAAGTCAGGTTAGTTTTCCTTGTTTTTTTTTGTTTGTTTGTTTGTTTGTTTTGTTTTGTTTTGTTTTTGTTTGTTTGTTTGTTTGTTTTCTTCTCTGAGGTGTGGTCTGAAGTAGAGAAGGCATGCTTTTCACATTAGGGTTTGGTTAGAAACTCTGGAGGCCAATAGAGTAGGTATTCTATGCATTTATTCAATAAGTTATCAAGGTTTCTTCCTCAGAAGGGTGGCTTAAGACAGACACAGATGCCTACCTTTGAAAAGGTCAAAGCTAACTCAGTTAAGGACTTGTAGAAAATGCAATCAATTTAGAGATCATGTCTTTTCACTGTCAATGTGGCATAAGGATGATGAATGGGCTTAACAATGTGTCTGTGAGCAAAACTAAGGATTCACAACACTTAGCATCAATTGTCATCACTATTCTTCAATTATTCTGTAGGATGTACTGAGATTTGACAAGATCCAAGGGCTCATTGTCATCTCTCCATAATCATACAATAATCACACCATTGTAGGAAAAGTAGAAATTGCTTTAAACAATTTCCTGCCCATTCGTTTAATATATACATATAATGCTAGTTGCTAGTACAGGCCCTAGTTATATTTCCGTGAGAAAGTACCTAATACTGTTTTACCTTCAAAGACTTTACAAAAGACTATTGAAAATTATAGACACTATAGAAGCCACATAAATATTGTGATAAGTAATGTACATCAATGAAAGTCATAGTAAAGGGGTTAGAAACTCACTTCCAGGCAGTTTGTGCCTATATACTCATGAGAGACATAATAAAGTATATTTTAAAAATATATCAATTGACAAAAGTCATTTCAGCAATGGCTAGGGAAGCAGGGAAAGCCATCATGCAAATGGATAAATAAGAACATCACAAATTGGGACATAGAAGGGCACCACACCACTTTGGAAAATGTATGAAAAATTGTATTAAATGTTATTATATACCCATGAAAAGTAGAAAGCAGGCTTTCTATTCAACATCTCCTAACTACCTTGCTTATCTTCTTTTCTGCTCTTTCAACCAGAATCATGTGTTTATTTTATTTGAGTACCTTTTTTCAAATGAAAAGGTTTATTATATCTAACAACTGTACAATTAAGAATTCTGTTTATCAAAATCAAAACAAGAGTGATTATTTACATTGAATGCAGTGAACAAAGACGTTTGCACCCAGAGTATATAAATGGCATGTACACTACAGAGAAGAAAAATATTTCAAAAGCTTGAGCACATTTCTCTAAAAAAGTAAAACAAAAGTCAATAAATTATAAGAAAAAGTTGAATTCAACTAAATAATTGGATTATCAAAACTGAAATTTACCACCCACTAATTTGACCCCAGATAACATGTATGCACTCACCAGCATGAGTGCACACACACACACACACACACACACACACACACACACACACACCAATGAATGTTGTCATTGTGTGGCCTCCATATTGGGTTCCAAAATGTAGATGTAATTAAGGAGGTCCATGATAACAAATGTTTTTTGGGGTAACACTCACAATAAGAAAGGTGTTGTGTTCCTCTTCTCTATGGGCACTGGGAGCTGCAAACCATACTCCAACCACCAACCAAGAAAGACAAAGGGATGAGCATGCTTCCTGTCTGTGCTTATAGTAACCTCAGACCATGCCCTAAAGGGCTGGTATCCCAAAGATATTGAATGAATAAATTCCCACAAAACCTCCACCTTTTGTCTAAATAAGACAGTTCTAAACCTAAAACAAAATTATATACAACAAGAACAATTATCAAGAAAAAGAAAAGACAAACACATACACAAAAATAGAACTATAGTCAACTTGAACAACATAAAGCAAAATACACATGCTAAATATTCAGTCTAAGGTAATTAGCAATTAACAGAGATTATTTTAATAGCTGTCCTGTACTGAGCAGTCTAAATCTCATACTGAAATGCATTAGCTAAGTTATTAGATGAAAATAGCTATGACTACTTAGTCTTCAACCCCATCAAAGGCATGAGAAGGAAAATAATATTACCTGAGTAAGCAGGAAGTGCAAGCAAGCAACTCCCAAAAGGTGCAAGAAATGACAGAGACACCTTACTATCTGGGCAATTACCCAAAATCTCATTTGTAATGTTGGAGCCTGGCATGTTGCTACACACTTCTAATCACAGTAGGAAGAAAGCTAAGCAATGAATTCTGTGTATTTGCAGCTAGCCTGGGATACATGGTAATTTCTAGGATAGCATTTGCTATACATAAAAATACAAATAATTGATTTGAAGTGGAAAATGAAATAATCCAATGACTTTATTAAATTTACACATTTGTAATTAACCTACACATTTGTACTTAAACTCATGGTTATAACTTTTAATTCTCCTGATTCAGCCTCCTGAGTATTAATATAGGCAAGTGGTTCTATATTTGTACCTATAGTAAATTTTAATCTATCTCTTTACTGTTTAGATTTAAATGTGTCATATACACATATCGATAGAAAAGAAGTGTCACAAGACAGAAATTACTAAAATAGAAAAAAGAACACCTTGGGTGCTTATTTACAATAACCTACTTGAATATTGTACTTTAAAATTATATATGCATAAATAATCATACACATTGGGGCATATGTGAGCAAACTTACAAGACGTATGACAAATGAAATACAAATGCATTAAAAATGAATTAGGTATAAACATTCCTTCTTTACAACATAAACGGTGTAACATACATATAACACATTACAGGATAAAATCAATTTATTAGAGAAAATCACCAGTTGTGCTTTGAGATAAAGAAAAGAAACTGCCTGAAAGAATAGTCTAAATGATGAAGAAATGTGTAAAGATTGACTAGTCTAGAGCTTTAGAGACAGTTCAGATGATAAGAGCAATGGCTGCTCTTCCAGAGGACCAAAGTTTGATTTTCAGCATCCAAATATCATCTCACTATAACTATAACTATAACTAAACTATAACTATAACTCCACTTGCAGAGGTGCTGATACCCTTTTCTGGTCTATACAAGCACCAGGTTCACACATGCTACCCAGGCATACATGCAGGCAAAATACCCATACACATAACTATTTTATTTTAATTAAAAATGGCAAGTGCTATGAGAACTTTGGTCATTTTAACAAAACTCAGATGTATATTATGAGAATATAAAATTATTTAAAAATAGCTCACATGCATGAAAATTCATGCATCGTATGAGAAAAATAGGTAATAGAGAAAGTGGGGTTGTGAGAATCCTTTGGAGAAATGTTGTATAAATCAATATTTCTCAGTCTTTAAGGTACATCGGGTTTATCAGGGGATCTTATTAAAATGGATATTGTGATAGCTTGGCCCAGGGTAATACCTGCATTTCTGCATCTCTAACAAGCTCCCTCATGATGCTGATGTGGCCCCTCCAAGGTACAGTAAAGAGGAGTGGATTTAATTGAGATTACCCATTATGTTATTATGTATCCACTCACAAGTTGTCCTTGTGACTACATATAGTCTAAACTCATGTGAAGTTTGCTTGATGATGTTTGGCCCTCAGAGTACCCTCAGAATATAATGTCTGGTGCTCTGAATGAAGCTATCTATTGCATGAGATTTTAGTCATCCCTTTTCAGCTCTGCTCTCTCAGGTCCACAATGCCAACTAAAGTGGCAACACAGGTACTATGAAGTCCGTGTGGGGGTTTCTCACATAGACGACAATCAATCAATCTCAATATCTAGTCATACCATATTTTAGGTATGCATCCAAAGGATGCTTCATTCTACAAGAGACACTTGTTCAAACTTGTTCATTGCTGCTCTTTTTATAATACAGTGGGATTGGAAACTACCTAATTGTCCCTCAACAAAAAAGTGAATAAGAAATTGTGGTACTTTTAAACAATGGAATATTCCTTATCTATGGGCAAAAATGAGATGTTGAAACTCACAAGCAAATCAATTGATTTTTTAAAAAATCATGCTGAATGTGGTAACCCAGACTCAGAAAGAGAAGTTTATTATGATTTTTTTCTTATGTGGATATTAGCTGCTAAGCCAGTGATAAACAACAATTCATAGAGCTGTAGAGGTAAGGCATAGAGTCAGGGACAAGGCAGGGAGTGAATAGACCTCCCTGGAAAGAGGAAACAGAACAGATAGTTATGAATAGACAAGAGGCTAAGCACTGGAACGGAAGCATCAAGTCTAGAAGAGGACTAGAGAGAAAATACCAGAAAGACAGCTTAAATTAAAGGTCATTTGAGTGATTGCATAGAAACCTAATATGGTATAAGCTTATACATATATGTACACATACATACATACATACATATGTTATATACACATATGTACATAGACATACATGTTAGGAAACTTGGCAATCTAAATGAAATCACCAAATAAAAGAGAGACAGAGTCTCAACTGAACATATCTTGACACCAAATGAAGCTTTCAATCCTGTGGATGGGATACATGTAATTGAGTTGTTGGCCTAAAAGGCACCATGGGAACATCTAAATAACCTAAACTTTTGGCAAGGGTATTGGTGGCTCTCCACAAATTGACACCAAGGTCTTATTGCAGAAGGCAACATCTATACAACTCATTGAACTTGGAGAAGTTGATCTGGTAATCACACAAAGTCTTCACCCTTATTTTCTATAGCAGTGAATCTCAACTTGTAGGCATGACACCTCTGTGAGTCAAACAACCCTTTCACAGAATTTCAAAATCATATACCTTGCAAATCAGATATTTACATTAAAATTCATAACAGTAGCAAAATTACAGTTATAGAATAACAATGAATGTGATTTTATGGTTTGGGATCATATCAACATGAGATTAACATTAGGAATATTGAGAACCCCTGTTCTAGATTCTTTAGTATAAGAAGAAACTATGCACACAATAAAAAAAGAAATGTAAACACCAGCATAGTCACAAACCCTTTGATCTACAGTGGTGTCCTTGTGCAATATGGCAATGATGGCAGAAAGCTTGTGGGAGCATCCAACCAACATCGGATTTGACTTAAGACCCACTTCAAGAAATGGAATCCATACCTGAAGCTGGTGTGTGACTTAGAACTTGGGACTAGATAGCCCATGGACCCAGGAGAAACTAAATATAACTGTTCTATTAAAGAAACATAACCATCAAATGAATCCTAATGACACTCTGCTCTACTCAGATAAGCACCTTGTTCTGCCATCACCAGAGAAACTCCTTCCTACAACTGATAGGAACAAACAGAGAGATCTACAGCTAGACATTACAAAGTGTGAGAGACCTTGGAATATTTAACCCTAAAAGGGATGTCTCCATCAAATGCCTCACCTCAAGTTTCAGAAAACCTTGCAGAAGAGGCAAGCAGTAGGTAAGAGCCAGAGGGGGATGAAGTGGAGAACACCAAAGAAACAAGAATTTCCTAAAGGAATAGAACCAAGGCACCTATGAACTCAGAAACTGAGGCAGCATGCATTGGGTCTGCTCAAGTCTGTACCAGATGGGGTCCTAGAGCTGAAAGAAGTGGATACATGCTCCCATCCCTAACCTAGAAGCTATCTCCAATTGATAACCACTTGCAAATGAAAATTTAGTTTCCTCCATGGGACTCTCAGTGGGGAAACAAACTACTTTTTAGGGTAGGCTGCATGCCCAGAAGTAGATGCCAACAGAAAATGACTCAACATCATCTTTGGAGGTTTCTTGTGTTATAATGTCATGTCAGAGATTTTTTTTCTTCTCTCTTTTTTTTAATATTCTCCTCACCTCTATACCCTTTTAGCCCACAGGTCCCTTGTGTGTGTATATTATGGTTTGGGGTTTTTATGGGATTTTTGAGTGTGAGAATGAGTGTGTTTCTAAGCATATATTTCTTGTGCCTTTTCTTCAGCTCTTTTCCGTCCATGTGTTTGTTTTGCCATATTCCCACATATTTGCTTTTACCTTGTATTTTATTAGTGTTCTTTTGAACTCCGTGTGTCTTTTAATGAAAGATAGAAAGGGTATAGATCTAGATGGGAGAGGAGGTGGGGAGGAAATTGGAGGAGTAGAGGGAAGGGGATATTTAATCAAGATATATCTTGTAAGAAAAAAACTAGGAAAAAATCTTAAAAAATCCAACTACACAGAAAATGCATCTCAAAAAATAAAAAGAAAGAACACACATAGAAATAATTATTTCTTTATTGGTCAGGACACAGTTTTAAATGAAAATTCTTTTGGCTTTTTATTTTTATTTTATTTGAGATATAGACTCTGTAGGTAGTCCAGGCTGGCCTCAGACTCACACACATTCTTCCTTTCAACTCACTAGTGCTGGGATTATAGTCTTATGATACCAGCCCTGGATATATTACTATGACTTAAGGAAACAAAAAATTAAGCAAGAAAATTTCCAAGGGCCATATAAGATGCTACAGCATAACCTAGTTGTTGTAGAAGAAAACAAGATAATTGTTAAGTGAATAACTCAGGGGATATATAGTAACACAGGGAAAATTATGGAATTTATCCAGAATGTAATAGAGGTAAAATAATATAGGAAGAGAATAACAAAAAATACTTAAGAGACAGAGAGAGGACTCAGCTGATACAAAGCCTTGCTGCCAAAATTGATGGCTTCAGTTGACAAACACGGTAGAAGAACTAGATCTTACAAATTGCACTCTAACCTTCCTGTGCATGAGGTAGCAGATTTATACCTATACAAAACAAACACACATACATGCACATGCACACATGCAAATAAGTGAAACAATAATGATGTTTAGGAGGAATGGAGGATCAAGAAAATTGAATATACCTTCCAAGTTTTTGAAAGAGAAGAAAGGGACAAAATAAAAGTGATCTGTGAGAATAAGGTGGCTGAGAAATTCCAGAAATGGTAAAAATAGTCACAGATACAAAAAAAAAAACAAAGAATATGAGCTATAGCATAAATAGTCGCATTCAAGATTCATTATAGTGTCCCATAAAAGCAAAGAAAATGATTATCTGCAAGGGCCAATAATGCTAACAGCCGCAAAGGGGAACAGAACAAAGTAGGCTGAGAGACGGCCCTGAGATTAACAAAGAGAAACTAAAACTCCCCCACATCACTTCATTTTTTTTTGTGTGTGTGTGGGGGTTTCTGAATCTAGTGAAATCTTCTTTTTAAGAACTAGGTATATAAAAATAGATCTGGTAATTTTTTTTAAAGTGAGAGCATAACACAAGCAGAACCTCATTTGTAATAAACTAGAGCATTACACTTCTGGGAAAAATAAAAGAAAAAATTAAATATATACCTAAATGTAAGTGTTAATCCTGAGAATTTCCAAGAGAAAACTGAATCCATATTTGTCCATTTGAAGCTAGCTGTATTTTGGGGTGCGCCTGGACTAGCCAGACCAACTGCCTTTCCCTAAATTGAGATTTTAGGGAGCAGTCAGCTTCTTGATATCTTTTTTTTTTTTAAGAGAAATAAAGCATTCATAGCCGTGGGACAGTTGGCTGTTATCCATTGTTAGTAAAATACAATAAAGGGGAAGCCCAAGGGTAAGGATACACATCGTGACATTGGGGTCCCAAGTTCAGCATAGATTGAAAACATGGTTTGATCTAAGAAACAGAAACTTAGGCTAGGATACTCAGCCCCAGTGAATGGTAGAAGTATCGATCAAAGAATTGTTTTATATTGATAGGTAATTCAAAAATCATCTTTCAAAGATGAAGAGCATCTATTTAGCTTTGAATGTAGCTAGTCCTTCTTGTAATGCTCATGAAAAGGAAATACAACATGAACTCTTTCCCTCCAATGAAACATAAGGGTCACATTTTAATACATTTTTAAACTTTATTTAATGTAATTCTCACAACAATCCAATAATAATAATAATAACAATAACAGTAATATTAGTCACAATTCTTTTCTGTTAGCTTTCGTTTGTTTGCTTTGTTACTGATTTATTTTACATACCAACCTCAGTTTCCCCTCCCTCTTCTCCCAGTGCTTCCCCAATAATAGTAATTCTTTAAGAACACTTTAGTAGCATGGACTACTGCAGGCAGTGGCAATAAATGAAACACAAGTGTTACTTCATCCACAAGGCAGCCTTAGAGAGTGGGGAAAATTGCTTTAGAGTTTTAGGGGAAGGAGCATAGGTCAGTGGAACTGAGCTACCAGTTTGATTTCAGACTGATCACGACTGGGGAGGGGAAGAATTAGCATCCAGGCCGGCTATCCTCCAGCTCCAGCTTTCTTAGTTGAATATCTGTGATCTAAAGGAACATGAGATTTGGGGAACTGAATCCTAACAGTTCCATTTGGTTCTCTATTCTCACTGGTGATGAAGATTAAGACAAACACATCAAAGAGTGTCTGTTCAGCTGGGACAAGCACCGGGAAGAAAGGAACATACCTTGGGTGGTGTGCATCGGCCAGGGCGAGACGATGAAGAAGCTTGACTTACATTTGAAAGGATGAGCAGGCCTTTGCAAGGTTGAGGAGGAAAGACATTTCTCCAAAATTATTAAAGGGCAAAATAAGATGAAAAAAAAATCCAGAAAAATAGACAAATAGAAGAATTGCTTTAAAAGTTTTATTTTATATGTATATGTGTTTTGTCTGCTTGTAGGCATATGTGCTTCATGTGTGTCTAGTTACCCTTGGAGGCAAGAAGAGGGTTGTTGATCCCTTAAAATTGGGCTTAGAGATAGTTGTGAGTGTTATTTGGGTGTTGGGAGTGGACCTTGGGTCATCTATGAAAGCAGCAAGTACTCTTACTACTGAGCCATCTTTCTAAACCCACTGCAATTACTTCTTTGAGGAGCAGTGGTTTTTTTGTTTGCTTGTTTTTCTTTTGCTTTTGGTTTTGTTTTTGCTTCAGCTACATTCTTGCTAGCAGTGAGGAGTATTGAAAAGAGGCACAGAGCTAAGAGTGGACGGTACACCTTAAGAGGAGTGTCGGGGAAGCCTTATAGTCAATGCTGCAGTCCATACAGGGTATGAGCTCGTTGTCTCTCCACAGTGTGAGACCTCCAATTACAACCTCCCACTCAAAGTGTGGGATTAATAGCACCACCACACTCCACAACCTTAAATACGGAACTTCTGACATTTATTCTAAAGTTTGAAGCAGAAGGTTCACACTCATACAATCACCAGAGGATCTCTGTGCAGATTACATTTTGATCAGAACAAACTGAATTAAAATAAGTTCCAAGTGAAGCTCACAGAAGTAGCATGATTGGGTTAATGTATCTGGGGTACCTTAACTCCTATATGGCAGATAATTGACTCATTTCTTATAACTGGAAGGTAAATGATACTGAGTTAAGCAAGTGCGACCGAACTTTCCACATGTAGTGTCTTCCTTTGTAAGGGAAGGACAGTTTAAAATGCTATCCCTTCCCCGCAATCTAGGAAAGCACACTGACACGCTAGAGCTCTGACTGTAGCATCAGTGTTGATGATCTGCATGTCCAAAAACAGATGTGAGCAGCTGACTGGCAGCAAATTGGTGGCTGCATGAGTAAGGCTGGCAAAGGTAACTCTCACAAAGGCTCTGGGTAACGTCAAGGGCTTCATGGATCCACCTTTTCATGTGTGTGTCACTTTAAAAGATTGGAAATGGAGCTTGGGGATGATCAATGGTTTCCCCATGTGAGATTACAGCAGGAATTTATGCAGTGACTTCATAGTTTGTGTTTACTGGGCATGAAGCAGTATGTTGTCTGCCTCATATTCCATTTTTACGCCGACCATGTGAGGAGGGATGATTGCATTCTCTCTATTAGTAAAGAAGCTGAGGTAGAGGCAGCTCAGAGATCTTACTTATAGTAAGTAATTTCTCATGGGTAAGAAATTATGCTCACACATAGGTATGTCTGATGTGAAAGCTGAAGTCTTTCCTCAAGCCAAGAGCAACCTCTTGTGATGGCACTAAACCTATTCCTACTGCATCTGTCAGCTTCTCAAGACAGTATCTGTGATTCTGCATCCCTATAAGCATTCAGTAAAGGAAAAAGATCACAGAAGAAACTGTTTAAGCTAAATAATTATAAATAAAATTTCTAAGATTTACAAATGGGATTATTGAACTAACATTTGTATTTTTAAATGTGCCCTTCAGCAAAGATAAAATAAGTAAGCTTCTGTTGATTTAGTTTTCTTCACCGATGTATCAGAAGATGGATAGTAGTCAGATGTCCTAAGTTATGATTTCAGTTAGAATCCCATACAAATCGTTATGAGAATAATTTCTATGAAGATACTGACTCTGCTCTTCTAAAATAAACCAAAGAAGCCGTGAAGCCATATTCCAGGGTTTCTAGTTCATACCATAACAATGCCCACTTAGATTTGTCTATCACAGGTACAGATCCTACAGTTCTGATGGTTCAGACCTAGTGTCATTGTTTAGGCCATCGTGGGGGCCTTAACTGAATCTCAAATTCACTACAAAAAGTTACATTGATGCCAACATTTTTAATAATACTTTTAAAACCATAATTCCCTCTACTATAAAACAAGCTTTGTATTAGCTCAGAGGACTGGTGTAAGGGTTATAAAATATCATATATGAAGCTGGGGGTAGAGCTGGACCAAAGTGCCCTGTGGATGGTGCTTTTCTACATTTAATTGAAGGGGCTTGCTCACAGTTTCAGAAGTCTAGTCAATTATCATCATGTCGAGGAGCATGGCGGCATGCAGGCAGAGGTGTTGCTGGAGCTGAGACTGCTGTATCTTGCAGGCAACAGGAAATCAACTGACTGTTACACTGAGGAATGCTTGAGAAAAAGACCTCAAAGCCTGCTCCAATAGTGACACACTTCCTCTAAGAAGGCCATACACACTCCAACAAAGCCACACCTCTCCCTATGAGACTGTGGTATTATGGGGGCCAATTAAGTTCAAACTCCCACAAGACCTGATCCCAACCTTTGGGTTCTACATACTTATGCACATGTGCCCTTGAGTATGAATACCTACACACACACACACATACACAGAAAAACCATAGTAAGGTTTTTTAATGAACTTAGCCCAAGTTAGTACCCAATTAATATTAGTGTTCTGTATCAAGCAAATTAGATCTATATGCCATGGTGATATTTTTCTATATTTATATACAGGATGCCTTCAAATATGAATGCTGGCCAGAGCATCTTGCCTACTAGAGAGTTCTGGCAATTTAAAGGCGCCCAGAGAAAACAAAGCAAGACACAGCAATGCATCATATAGAGTGTTAAATGGCTCCCGTCGACTGGAACAGATAATCTGAACTTACCATCACATCATACAGACATTACATGGAGAAAATAGATGCCACAGAGTCCTGCGAGCATATCCATCTCCCGGAATATTCCTTTCCTAAGAAATCCCACGCATTCCTCAAATAGTGCCTTAAAAGATGGGCACCATGTGGTCCAGGTCAACTGGCATTTTGTCAGCTCTGTACCTGTCAGTCAATAACTTGGCAAAAGGCAGATGATGCTTACAATTTTCCATTTGTACAAAGCCTGAAATTATGAACTCTGGGGATATCAGTGACATAATGATTAACCTTCACTTTTATGATTCCCCAGCTTGATACCTGTAATTCACTGTTGACCATGTTGGCCTCGAAAGCATCAGCTCACTCTTTGAAAATAAAAGAAATAAAGACAGTTTTCTAACACTGTTAAGCCAAGGTGTAATGAACCTGGAGGAGTTACCTCTTCAGTTACATGTTTTATATCTGTCTTTGTCCCTTGCTCCGGTTCGTAAAATGTTTTGATATAGAATCATAGACAACTGTCCTTGTTTTCGAAACTAAAATACGATGGTTGAACATCCATACTCAAGTGGTTTAAAGTAGTTTAAAGTACATAATAGACACAACAAATCACATATTTGAAAATGAACTTTTTTTCCTCTAGCAGAGCATACTAGTTTTTGCACAACTCGGGTTTTCTAGAAATTCCTAGTATCTTAGGGCCCAGACTCCTGAAATGACTTTGTAGCACTCACTTTCTTTCTTTGAAGAAAATGACTATTTTCCTTCATGTCATTTCCTGAATCCTTTTAGAAAGATGATGGAAGGTAGCTCCATCAATGAAGAAGTTCTCTCCTCTCTCCTGCTTCCCCAGATCTCTTCCCTTTAGTCCAAGATTTCTCAGTGTTTCCAAACGACAGTCCTTCAGCCCATTTGTGCCTTGCTCTTCACCACCCTGCATGCCAGCTGCAAGGTCACCTCATGCCTTAGAATTTGGACAAGTCATCCTTCAGAGAAGTGAAAACTCAAAATAAGTAGTTCCTCATTATAATTAAAAACCTCCTATTGGTATTTGGACTATTATTTAATCTCTTATTATTTAAGTGCCTTACTTAATACTTTGTAGTCTGGTCTCCAGCATTATCTAAGTTCAAAATATTACTATAAAGAAAACAAACTGTGGCTTATATTTCACTGTTGTCATTTTATGAACATTAACAATGAAAGATCATTTATTGAATATTTATTAAGTTATTTATACTACCTCCATGCATAAGATGCATTCTCTCATTCCATACCAATCCCTACATAGTGATTACTGTACAAGTCAATATTTGTTACATAACTTAATGGTACTTTTTATTAGATGCACAAAAATCAATACGTGTTACTATTAGAGAGCAAGTCTTTTTTTCTGTCCATAGACAAAAATAATTAAGCAATGATAACCAATCTAGGTCTTGCTCTTTTATCATTCAGCATTAAAAATATTAAGCAGATGCAAACTACATACCCAAACAGGAATATAAAATTATAGCAGCCCAGAGTATGAGTAACAATGATTCTTGAGTACCCAGAAGATATATTTCCTTAGAAGTCAGTAAAGGCTTTAAAGACACATAATAGGTAATAGGAGCAGCAGAGACAGAAGTGAGATTCAAGCCAAATACAGTAAATGATTTGTGCTGTAGTGCCAAAGGAGAAGTGAGAAGAATTAAAGATTAAAATCCTCAAGGAAGACTTTGAAGTCAAAGACCCAACCCACATATGGCCAAAAAGTCCATGTGTGAGCCCTGACAGAACCTGTGTTTTTAGGATTCAAAACCAAAGGTTATGGGGTATCTTCCCTCAAACTACTCCAGACCCCGTTTTGTCTGAATCTGGATTCAAATAGCCTCCACCCAGTTCAGCTAACCCTGCTCCATATCTGAGGTGTGTAGGCTTACAATGTAGACTTGGGAAACACAACAAAAAGTGAACCTGATACCATCATATAAAAAACTGAACTCGGCAATTGACAGACTAACCTCAGTTCTGTGGACCACTGGTTCTCAATGGTGGCCTGTAAATATTCTGAGAGCACTTTGTAATCCTGGTTGGTGAAATGGTGCTGGTTTTTGTTGTTTTGAGCAATCATAATGAAACCAAACACTAACATTTTCTTTAAGGAAATGACTTCTTACTCCTCTTCCCTTGAAATTACCATAGGACAGTTTTTAAAGTTTTAAAATGCAAATTTTGGCCCATCTGACTTTTGGAATTGTAAAAGCTCAGTGCTATCTCTGATTTTACAACAGACACAGTACATCTCTGGTTTCTCAAAAAAAGACTTTGTCATCTCTTTCTTCACTGAGTGTTCCTTAAACACAGGGAGGACATTCAAAGTCTATTCAAAGACCAGTAACTTGGAAAATATACTCTTTTCATACTATGTTTCCACTTACACCTACATACTTACAAAATTTACAAAGCTGCCACATTAAGAGATTAAAAACAACTAATAATAACACCAGGCAAATCAAAGGTTGTATTTATTAAAATGGGCTATGACTGTGTCCTCCCTGACATGGGTTTGGTCTCATATGAAATTAGTTCCCTTATCTGAGGATTTCTGCATACAGTGCTTCAGACACCCACAGAAGGAACTATATTTTCAAATAATAAATATGCAGGTTTTCGGTAATTTTTTTTCTTAACAAATGCCGTGATTAACAACTACTTACACTACATCTACACCAGTATTCATAGAAACTATCTAGAGATGATTTAGAGTAAGCTAGAGGATTTGCACATGTTATCTGTATGTATCATGCGTGTTAGAGGTGAGGAACTGAGTACATTAAGATTCTGAAATTGGAATGGGTTTTTGAAAACAATCATTCATCGATAGAGGACAAGTCTACAGGTGAATACACCAGAAAACTGTGAGTGTCAACCTGGGTAAAAAGGATCAGAACAGCATGAGTTTCCATCACACTACTAAAAAAAAATGCACACTTTTAAAATTATGAATTATTTATTTCTGGAATTTTCCATTGCATATTTTCTTAAACTTACCATTGCATATTGGATGACTGTGAGCAACTCAAACTGTGAAAAATGAAATCACAGAGTGGCCTATTGTATTTGTGTGAAATTCTACCCAGAGACTGTAGTTTTCTTGTATGTCATTTTATGTGTATACCATTGAGATTTCTTCCTGGAGACTAGATTCTTCCTCCCTCCTTCCCTTCATCTCTTCTCCTCACACTCTTCTCCTCCCTCCTACAATGTGATTGGGTTTGGTTGTTGTGCAGGTTAGTTTTCCTCATCCAAGCCTGCGTTAACTGTGTGTAGTGGTCAACGGTAAGCTATGAAGTTACAGTATACAATATACTAGAGAAAGGAAAAAATGTTACATACTTTTCCAAACAGGTTCAAAAAAGACATTGCCGCACTGGACTGAGCTTCCAAAGTCCCAATGAGGAGCAGAAGGAGGGAGAATATGAGCAAAGAAGTCAGGACCACAAGGGGTGCGCCCACCCGTGGAGACAGTGGGGCTGATTCTTTGGGAGCTCACCAAGGCCAGCTGGTCTCTGACTGAAAAAGCATGGGATAAAACCGGACTCTCTGAATTTGGCGGACAATGAGGGCTGCTGAGAAGCCAAGGACCATGGCACCGGGTTTTGATCCTACTTCATGCTCTGGCTGTGTGGGAGCCTACCCAGTTTGGATGTTCACCTTCCTAGACCAGGATTGAGGGGGGAGGACTTTGGACTTTCCACAGGGCAGGGAAACCTGACAGCTCTTCAGGCTGGAGAGGGAGGGGGAGGAGTGGGGGGGAGGGGAGGAGGAGAGGGAGGAGTGGGAGGGAAATGGGAGGCGGGGAGGAGGCAGAAATTTCTTTTTTTTTTTCAATAAAAAATAAAAAAATAAAAAAAAAGACATTGCCTTCTGTAAACATAAGTTTAGAAAGGACAAAAAATGCATTTATAAAGAATGATACTTGGAACAATTTTAGAGACACTTTATCTTAAGACATTTCAATATACTTGTGATTATTTTACTAGTTATTACATTATAATTCCATTAAAATGTTAATTCTTTTAACATGTGCAAGATATTAGTAGGTGAAGAACACACTGCCCAGAAAAACATCTGAGCCAATAAAAAATAGTAGCACCTGTTGACAACGCTCATCTCCATGCAAGGAAGCTGTGCAGCATTGTCTGCAGGTAAGCCACAGGGAACTCAAAGTAGCTGCAAGGAGACCGTTTTAGCTGCAGGTGGAGTTAACACAGTGGCTGTAAGGAGATAAAGACTGCAATAGACTTGAGAAAGTCTTTGGGAACTGCGGTCAGCAAGCAATCTCTCTGCTTTATATGTGGTTTTTGTTGTTGTTGTTGTTAAAATTCTAGGGATTGAACATAGGGCCCCATGTATGGCAGGTTAGCATTCTACCACTGAGCTATATCTGAAGTCCAGTTTCTACCTTTTATTTGTAGACAGAGTCTTTCTGAGCTATACATTTTAGCCTCAGACTCATGTCTTTCCTCCTCTGTCCCATTTGTACCTGGGATTACAGGCTCACAGTATCAGACCTAACATGACTAATTATTTGATTGAATAATGCCAGGAAGAAGTTAAACTGGCAGTTTTAACCTAAGTGAGTGACAGCGTAGAAGACAATTGCCTAAGCTTTGAAATCAACATTACACTATATTTTCATTGCATGTCTGATTCAGCTTTTTTCTCTTTCCCAAAAAAGTTGCATAGGAATTCAACAGATAGATATTCCCTTTCCTTTTAGTCCCTCCCTCTTTCTCCTCCCTCTTCCTCTACCTGTTCCATCCTTTTTGAACTATTGTACATTTACATGAGTAGCAGAAAGGATTCAGCATCTCTAGTGCTTGGCTCTGGGGCTCCCTCTTCCATCATCTTTACAAAACAATGAGAATCATTTCTTAAAATCTTCATTTCTTACGTTAAGACTACTGCTCTTCCCTCCATTCCTGGTATTTCATCCTGTTCTGATCTACCCTTCTTGGTGCCAGCAATGAAGCAGTAGTTAGAATCTATATGACAGTTTACCTAGAGACATGTGAAGTCTGCCTAGGGAAAAAGGTCAGAGGCCATTTCCTTTTTGTGAGTGCCAATGATACTTTGGGATAAATGGCCCTTTTATGCATATGGTCCAAGTGCAAGAGAAAGGTAGCACATGGGGTGTGGCGGTTGATGGAACGGGAGTGAAGCTGATGCTGGCTGAGTTCCACAGACCCGTCCCCCAAAAATAGGACATTATTCTGTACTGGGTTTGTCTGGGCTGAAAATCTTTTTGTGACCCCTGGAAGCCTAAGTTTGAAGGCAGCTCGGTCCATTCTGCCCAACAGTCACTTGAGTAACAGCCAACACCAACTCTGACGCACATGCCATCAAAGCAATGCCTGCAGTCAATAGTCCTTCCTCTGCTTACCATACTTTGTGTTATGTCACAAAAACTTTAGCCTTTAGGGAGTAAACATAGTAAACAAATGAACAGATTGCACTTTTATGAAACCCAAAGTTGCATGGCTCAGCTGAGTAAGTACCAGTTGATAATAACTAGTGAAAAAACTTTTCAGGTCAAGAACTCCAATTTGATTTCATGCAAATTTCACCCGATCAATTATATCAATGCATCAGAAAAATATTAAGACTCCATGTCATAAGATGCAAGGGATTCTCACCATGTATTCTGAAAATAACAGCGATCTCCAAGGATAGAATATGATGGAAGAACGAGGAATTTAGCCGTGGATCTGTGGAGTCCCCACAGATATTTTTTTTTAATTGGGAAAAAATAAAGAAATTTCTGCCTCCTCCCCGCCTCCCATTTCCCTCCCATTCCTCCCTCTCCTCCTCCCCTCCCCCCACTCCTCCCCCTCCCTCTCCAGCCTGAAGAGCAGTCAGGGTTCCCTGCCCTGTGGAAAGTCCAAAGTCCTCCCCCCTCAATCCTGGTCTAGGAAGGTGAACATCCAAACTGGGTAGGCTCCCACACAGCCAGAACATGTAGCAGGATCAAAACCCGGTGCCATGGTCCTTGGCTTCTCAGCAGCCCTCACTGTCCGCCAAAGTTGGAAATTTGGGATCAACCTACCCCTGGACCCAGCAATGCCACTCTTGGGAATTTACCCACGAGATGCCCGATCATATGACAAGGACATTTGTTCAACTATGTTCATAGCAGCATTATTTGTAATAGCCAGAACCTGGAAACAACCTAGATGCCCTTCAATGGAAGAATGGATGAAGAAAGTGTGGAATATATACACATTAGAATACTACTCAGCGGTAAAAAACAATGACTTCGCGAATTTTGCATGCAAATTGATGGAAATAGAAAACACTATCCTGAGTGAGGTAACCCAGACCCAAAAGGATGAACATGGGATGTACTCACTCATAATTGGTTTCTAGAGATAAATAAAGGTCAGTGAGTCTATAATATGATATCCTAAAGAAACTAAATAAGAAGGTGACCCCAAAGAAAAACATATAGCTATCCTCCTGGATATGGGAAGTAGACTAGACTGCCGGACAAATAATTGGGATCTTGGGGGTGTGGTGGGAGGGGGGGTAAGGGGAGAAGGGGAGAGAAATGTGAGAAGGGGAGGGTGGGGGGAACTTGGGGAAACGGGATGATTGGGATAAAGGAATGTTGGTTAGGGGAGCAGAGAAGCACACATCTTAATTAAGGGAGCCATCTTAGGGTTGGCAAGAGACTTGAATCTAGAGGGGCTCCCAGGTGCCCAGGGTGATGTCCCCAGTTAGTTCCTGGGGCAGCTGAGGATAGGGAACCTGAAATGACCCTACCCTATAACCATATTGATGAATATCTTGCATATCACCATAGAAACTTCATCTGGCGATGGATGGAGATAGAAACAGAGACCCACACTGGAGCACTGGACTGAGCTCCCAAAGTCCCAATAAGGAGCAGAAGGAGAGAGAATATGAGCAAAGAAGTCAGGACAACAAGGGGTGCGCCCACCCGTGGAGACAGTGGGGCTGATTCTTTGGCAGCTCACCAAGGCCAGCTGGACGGTGACTGAAAAAGCATGGGATAAATCCCCACAGATATTTAAGGATGTCATTCTGTTTCCAAAGCCAGATGGAATTTTGCAATATAACCCCAACCCACAACAGTGAACTACAAAAGAAGAAAACTAGGAAGATATCAGAGATTAGCAAAAGTGTTTCACAGATAGCCTCAATGTCTGTGTGCCTTTAAGCTCCTTTGAATGAACTTTGTAAAATGCTAACATTGAGTAAACCTTTGTCAAGGCACCCATGCTTGTTTCTAATGCAGATTTAACTAAATGACATATCACATCTTTTCATTAAATAACATTTTCTATCCTTTAACTTACTACTTCACATGAGGCCCTTCACACATTTCTTTCTTTCAAGTATGTTATTCTCTTCCAGTACCCCAGCATCAATGAAACACTGGGATTTTGTTGCCATTCTATAATTCCGTTTTCTCAGACAGATTGTAAGACAACCAAAAACTTATGTTCCACAAAAATATTTTGAATAATTTTTCTTCTTAAAAGAGTAAACAAAGGAATAATGCCAGATTTTCTAATTTCAACAAAATATGCAAACATAACAACAAAACATTGAAACACCATCACTTTTGGTTGGACAACTTTCTTAAATGTCTTTCATAGGAAGAAGTCTTTAAAACTCACTAAAGGAACTTTAAATTCTGAGATAACCAGTGAGGTTTCATGTCGTTGTGTGGCTCTAGCAGAAGAGCATGTTCCTTTAGTCTGGGCTTGGTGTTCTGGGACTGTTCTTTGACACGAAAACAGTGACATGCTCAAATTTTTTTGCTAGCCTTGTTGGCTGTGGGAGCTGGGTTAAGAATTCAAAATAGCCAGTGATGTGGAATTGTCCTGACATTTGAATTGGAGTTTTGACATTTTGATTTATTGATACTCATTCCTCATTCCTGCACATGGGAAAAAGAGCAGTAACAAACCAGGCCAGGCAATGCAAGCAGGACTCTAGAGAGCTGCAAAACACCACTTTCTTGGGGGCTGCAGAAGCAGACTTAGCGTGGATTTGAAGGCACAGATGGATGTTGTCCACAGGGACATAGGAACCTGCTCAGTTTTGCTTTGGGCAGAAAAGAACAGGTGGTATTTCTCTCACTTTTCTGTCTCCATGAAGCCACTTTCTATTGCCTGAAATGCCCTTCTGAAACTTCTACATCCTGGAAACTGCCTTCTCATCTACGAAAGCACAGCTCAGAAACAGAATCCTGTTCATTACCTAGACAACATAATTGATCTCTTTATACACTTGGGCTATGATATGCTGCCCCTTGAAATGGATCACTCAAGAAGCACTTTGTTAAGTAATAAGATTAAGTTGTGAGTGATTATTTTTCTTCCCCAGAATTCAGTGGGAAGGGATGTGTAGAGTGAAGACACTGGTTCATTGCACTGGGGTCATCAGTGCAAGTGTGAAAGAAATCAAAGAGGCTAGCACAGCACCATTGTGTCTTGGCATTTTAAATGCAAGGCACATTGACATATTGTCTTGGAACAAGAGGAAAAATTATGATGTACAGAAAACAGGTGAATACGTGTGTGTACATATGTGTATACATGCAAGTGTGTATATACATATCGTATAGAGAAGACGTGGTTGGAGGAGAGAATATCTGAATGTTTCCTGAAGAAAGTACCATGTTGACAATGTTAAAGTTAAGGGAAAACAAAAATGAAACAAACAATCACAAATCAAAACAAGATACATGATGACTTTAAAACTGAAAGCAAATAAGAATGGTATGCTTGGATTACAGGAAGATACACCAGGTGAGATGAGCTAAAACCAGAAACTCACAGAGGGTTCAGATAATTGCTGTAGTTAGAAACCATGGGAATTGCTTTTGTAGGTTATTAGTCTGTTGTTTCTAGTTCCCCCGTCAAGAATGAAAACCTCATCTGATTTCAGACAAGTCTAACCATCACCTAATTTTTAATAAAGAAGCAAGAAGCCTTTCCCATCTCCACAACATTATTACAGGTCAAATATGGAGAAAGTTAACTACTCCATACAAAACCCACCATTGTGGAATTTTGGCTTGGTGAATGGGGATAACAATATCTTTTTCCTGCCTTTTGGTATGAATCTAAATAAGATGGCTCCAAGAAACACTTGCAATTATTTAAGATTTTTTAAAAAGCCAATTAGAAAAAAGGAACTTAGTGATAGATTCTGATCTCAAGTTTGAGCCTAGCAAGCTTTATCTACCGAAAAGAGTGACTTTTATTATCTAAGACAAAATAATTTGTTATGCTTTGGTGTGTTATGTGCAGCCCAGCGACCTCATTTATAAGGTAAGACTTAGGGAACATTTGTGTTTTATCTGTGTGTTAGAGAAATTAACTGAAGAATACTAAATGGAGAACAATAAGAAACTGTGCTTTTGTTAGACAACCTGAGACTAACTCTGAACAAAATGATGGGTCATTTTCAGGTCATCCATAGTAAATATACTCTAAACTTAACAAAATAATACTATAAACACTACAGGAAAAGCCTGAGAAAGAGGAAGATAGACCACAAGACTGAAGAAACAACATTCTTCTAGTCTCTTCCAAACCCTGTTCCAAATCCAAGACTAACAAAATATCAGGCTTAGTATCTCTTGATCCTCAGACCATCAAAAATAAGCAGCCCAGCTGAGTCCCTCTTATCCCTTATGAAGGGTGCCCCGTCAGGCAGATCTCAAGAAAGTGCCTTCTGTTTCTGAACAGAACATAATTTCAAATTGCTTAGGATATGATTTTTGATATTTTGTTAGTCTTGGACTTCGGACAGGTTATTGAAGAGACTAGAAAAATGTTGTTTCTTCAGGCTTGTGGTCTATCTTCCTCTTTCTCAGGCTTTTCCTGTAGTGTCTATAGTATTATTTTGTTAAGTTTATAGTATATTTACTATCTAAAACACTCATCATACTCAAAATCACAAAGATACAATGAGAATGGAAGGAAATATGTAGAAGAAAACAGAGAAAGGGGAAATCAAAGAAAAGGAAATTAGTAAGACAGAGAGAAAGAAACTCAGCTGAGGTTGTTAATGTAAGAATTTTAAGGCCAAGGTTCCTAAGTAGCTATCATTATTCAGAAACCATAAAAGTGCTTCAAGGAGTTACTACACATATCTTTGAAAGAATTTAAAAGAAAATAGAAAGTCTTACCAAATGAATATATAATCTAAGCACATTAATATTATGAAGTGGAAAAATCCACTATGTATAATAAAACATCTAGAATAATATATTGAGTATCTAAGATGGAGTTAGTGATCATGAAGATATAACAGTGGAGAATAAGCTGGGCTGTTGTTTATATGTTAGGGAGACTATGGAAAGAGAGCTTGGCTAAAAGGTGAGAGAACACCAGGGCTGAAACTGTGTTAACAGTAGGAAAGAAAATTGGATCAACTTTGAAGTGGTTTAAACAGAGAATAAACTATAAATGCTTCACTGGTATGTAAAATGCAGAGAGTTCAGCATGGTAGCTCAGAGCTATATTTCCAGTGCTGAAGTTTGAGGCAGTGGACTGCAAGTTTGACTGCACAGAGCATCTATGAGCCAATATATATATATATATATATATATATATATATATATATATATATATATATATAGTTTCCTTTTTTGTGAGTATTGCTGTGAGGTGGAAATCCTTCTACATAAGTGATACGAAAAGTCCTTCTGTATATGTGTTGCTTTTATTGGTTGTTGAATAAAGCTGTTTCAGCCAATAACTTAGCAGAGCAAAGCTAAGTGGGAGATCTAAACAGAGATAGAGAGAGAGAGAGTAGGCGGAGTCAGGAAAGTGATGCCATGTAGCTGCTGAAGGAGAAAGACATCACTGCTGAACCCTTTCTGGTAAGTCACAGCCTCGTGGTGATACACAAATTAATATAAATGGGTTAATTTAGGATGTAAGAATTAGTTAATAAGAAGACTGAGCTATTAGACAAAGCAGTGGTGTAATTAATATAGTTTCTGTGAGATCATTCCGGTCTGGGTGGTTAGGAACAAAAGAACAGTCTCTACTTACAAATGGCACCAGTGTGGAGCAATTACAATCACATAAAACCTGAGAGAGCTCAGGAAGGAATTTTAGACACAAAAGAACAGAGTTAAGCAGGGCTTTACGGTAGCAGAATTGTCTCATGTGGTATATGAGGGAAGCAGAGCCATGATTCCTTGGAGAAGGTTTCCTGAGTCAGCATTAGCAGCAATTGCTGTGTGGATTCTTTAAGAAATGTCAGTTTCCTGGTTCTTACTGGCACCACAAGCTCTGGCTATTTTGGGAGGTAAAGCTATGGAGTACTTAAGTAGGGTGTGTGAGCAGAGTGCTATGAGTTGCTTAATGGCAATGTAGACTCTCCATCCATCGCCAGATGAAGGTTCTATGGTGATATGCAAGATATTCATCAGTATGGCAATAGGATAGGGCCATTTCTGGCTCCCTTTCATAAGCTGCCCAAGGGACTAGCTAGGGACATCTCCTTCGACACCTGGGAACCCCTCTAGAGTCAAGTCTCTTGCCAAGCCTAAAATGGTTCCCTTAATTAAGATATATACTTCCCTGCTCCCTTATCTACTCTTCTTCCATCCCAACCCTCCCATTCCCCCAAGATCTCCCCATCCTCCCCTTCTCACTTTTCTCTCAAGCTGGGGCAGTAAGCATGGCTCACAGAGCTTGTGGTGAATGTACTTCTGCCATGTTGGATTGGACAGAGCCAAAATGCAAAGCAGCCCTAGTACTAGCCTCACTGCTTAGCATTTTAAGAAGTACTCATTGTCAGAAAAATGATTACAGATACACAAGAAAGACAGATTCAGATGGAAAAGGCGTCTGAATGGATCACAGTGTTAGTTAAATATACTTAGACTTGAAAGAGAGGGGAAAAAATATAGACAGTTATAAAAGGAAGCAAATTGTTTTAAAAATAAAGCAAATCTTTAAAGAGACAGTAAAAGTAATATAATAGAGTACAGATAGTCATAGATTAAAGGAGTAAAGAAAAATAAACCATGTTAAGGTGGACCATATACAGAGAGTTTAAATGATATACATTATTGCATTTTCTTTGAATTCTTTGACTGCAGAGAAACATTTGATTCTGGCGGCTACTAAGTTAAACCAACATAAAGGTATCTTGACTTCAAAATTTGGGTGTATGCATATGTTGCTTTGGAAAAGAGGTTCTGCTTTTGTATCCACAGAAGATGAGAACATTTGGATTCTTTCCAGGCTAATGTGATTTTTTGGAACAAGACCCCCCCCATATAAGGTCTCCGTGAACCACTAAAAATACTTCACCCAACAAATATCAGGAAGCACTTTGCAGATAACAATGTCCAAATTCCCAAAATAACTGCTTGTAAATGTCTATTTTCATTTAAAGGAGGTTGATTTTTAATGGTTGTTTGGTCATAGTTAATCTCTTTCTAAAAAAAAGGAGAGGGTAGATATGATATAGAGATGAATACTTTACTTTGGTATGAATCTTGGTCTATTGATATAAATTTAACATCAATTTTCTTATATTTTACCATTGTTTAAGGTAAAATATGTGTTTGTGTTTGTGTAGTTCATTTAAAAATGTAATGGATAGTTAAGAAATACAGATTAATAGATAATCATCTATAATAGTCAAGCTTATGGTCAGGTTAGTTAGATTTTCTAGTTATATAGAGACATATTTTAGTTATATAGACATTCTTCATTCCTTTCAAAGTCCTATGGAACATGGCATGTAAAATGTTTTAATTACTTAGACTTTTATTAACAATGAGGTCTGTATGCTTATGGCAGCACCAATTACTTCAGAGAGGTTGATGGGCATTGAAAAAACTCACTGTGGAATTTGCCTTCAATGTGACAAGGCTAGCCATTTGGGCAATAAACTGTTCTTGCTTCTTCTGCATCACACTATGCTGTATGAGCTGGACATTCAGGAGCCATAGAGGGGTGACTGCTAAACATTCCAAAGAATGAGATGGTCCTTCAGGATTCCTGATTCACAGAAGAAGCTACCAGATATTCTTCAGGATACAGAAGAGTAACTGACAAACTGCCAAGATAGACAAAAGAGCCTTTCAAATTTCCTGCTTTGTGAAAAAGTTGCCCAGATACTATGGGCCTGTTAGGCTGAAGATGGATACCCCCAGGTCACAGAAGAACAATGGGGGACTGTCCAGGAATCAAGATGTCGCTGTCATTTTTAGAGTTTTGGAAGTGGCTTACAATTCACTTCCTGCTAACTTAGCTAATATAACTTTCTGCAGTCTTTGATGATGTAGAAGAAAGATAGTTATAAGAGGTAGATTAGATATTAAACATTAGGCTGAAAAAGATAGAATAGATGATAGAGCTCTTTATTTGTCAGATGTAAATGGACTAAATATTGTAACTGTAATTCTTGCTTGGTAACTGTTTTGTTATATGTAATTTTACAATATTAAATGAAAACCATTTTAATTTAGACAGAAAAGGGTAGATAATGTGGGATTTCCCTTTGTATGCTGTGAATGCCATTAGTTAATAAAAAAGCTGCTTTGGGCCTGTTGCGGTGTAGAATATGGAAAGGCAGGAATTTCAAACAGATAAGGAAGAAGAGAGTAGGCAGAGTCAAGGAGAAGCCATGTAGCCACTACAGGAGACAGGTATCTGATGCTAGGCAGAACCTTACCAGTAGGTCACAAAAATGTGGTAATACACAGATTAATAGAAATGGGTTAATTTAAGATATAAGAGTTTGCCAATAAGAAGCAAGAGCTAATAGGTCAAGCAATGTTGTAATAATACATGTTCTGTGTGATTATTTTAGGTAGGGGTGCTGGGAAATGAAAGAGCATCTAGAAATTCCCAAGGAGGACAAAGAGATTCTGGCCAATATCAGTCTCAGTACACATCTCAGTAATTGTCTGTGTTGTGAACTGCTTCTCTGCTCTGGTGCCCATTCTGAAAATGTTTGTCTCGCCAAGATGCACTCCTGGCATTTCTTTCATTCCTCCTTCAAATGGAGCAGTGCTATTTCTCCTTAGCACATTGGTTCTGGAATGGCCCTGAGTTTTTATGGCAGAAAATTACATACCACCCCATCATTCAACATATTCAGAAACATCCAGAAGCTAAATCCTCATTGGTCATTTTAGAAAAGCACCATCATATTAGGTATGTGCAGAAAAAAATGTGTCTAAGAATAGAGATTTGAGTAAAGAGGTGGATGAGTCTCTATAACAGGCTTGAACAAAGAGTTTATGATTGGAAATAACACTTTTCAAGATAGGCTCAGATATTTGGTATACTCACTCTTTTCTCTTAAATATTTAACAAATAAGAAAATACATGGAATTTCTGAATGGACATTCCAAATAATAATAAAGTTTGGGTTTTTATATGTACAATTTAATGAAGTTAAATTACATGTATTCATGCTTTTGTTTTATACTTTAAACATGATATAAATAAGGATATATTCAAACCATACATAATGTCAGAATAATATAAGTGTTAGGCAGCTCATTAAATACTAGTGGACTTGGACAAACACCTGTCTCTCATAGCCAATGGCCTGAAAAACCAAGAACGGGAGGAAGAGACTTTATTTACCCATCAGAAGAATAAAACCTGAGTCCTGTTCTGAACTTAAGGTGGGGACATGGCATCCTTAACTACCCAGATGGTCCATAATCAATAACTATCTAAACATGACTTCAGGAACTCTAAATCTTCTCAGATTACTATATAGCAAAAACACTTTCTTATGCAGAGCAAAGATACTCCATTGCACTTTTCTTTAAGTGTCAATCCATATTGGTTGTCAGTCATCTAGATGGGACAAGCTCCCTCTGGGCACATTGCTTGTTCACCAGATGGTAAGAATAATACATAAAATTTGCTTGAAATAAAGATTAGAACAGTGGTCTCTGGCCACTGTGTGCTCTCATTCTTTCAGTGAGTACTAATTAATTCTGTCGTCTCCACTACTCTCTGTAGGTCTCTTCTAAATCTATTTAAAGCCAATGGGAGTTAAAGGTTAGATACAGGGACATCAAGAACCACTTTTATCCTAACTATTGCAAAACTTCATGGATGCTTTAAATATACTAATATTCTATGCCAGAAACAGAAAGTTCCAACTTCATAATTCAATCACAAGCTCAATTATGGTCTATGAATGAAATTCTTTGTAAAATAAAAACCAGGTCTTGCAGTACGTCACAGATGACCTATCTGTAATATGTAGCAATCAACAGAGTTCTATAATTCTCAAGCAGGCGTCTGTATATGTGCTTGCATGTGTGTGCGTGCATGCATGTGTGTGTGTCACATTTCTTTATATTAATGCTGGTTAGGGAGAAAGAAATTTTATCAATCCCTGCATAAGGATGAATGGATATCTTGACTTATGAGAGTCATGCTTTGATATCTGACTTTCCCAAGCTTGGCATTCACTGCCGTCCACTGTTCTTTTCCTCAATGTGCAAAGCATGTGCTTGTAACCATCAGTGCTTCACCTCAGACCTGTCCTTCCAAATCACCATGGTATAAACTGGTTTTCATGTGCATATTTAAACATAGTCTTTATGTTTATACCTTCCCTAACTTTAGAAAATTATACAAAATTATTGAAAAACAGTCAAAAAATTTAGCCCAAAATTAATTGGAGCATGAATTTAAAACTTGTGAAAATAATTAAATTTATTCTATTCTTTTTGTGAAGTGTATGCTTCAAGCTATACGGCAGTATGAGCAGGAAATCTGGAAATCTGGACTGAGAATATTTAAAGCCCAAGTAAGTCATTCTAAGATAAGGGACTCATGTGAATTATTTAATAACCTAGTAAGTATTAAAACTCAACCGCAGTATTTGGTTCTAATAAATAATAATAATCTTCTGTCCTTAAGGACTGATGATATGATGAAGGCCCTCAGGTAGTTTGACACTGAATTCTGTTTAATGATCAATTGCTTCTTAATGTGCATTATCTTAAATACACAGAAACATGGCTCATTCTATACATTTTGTTTTATAATCAAGTTACTTGAGAGACACGTTAAACTGGGGAGCAAACTCAAGACCCAGAAGTGTAAGTGTACAACAGCAATGCTATTTTGAAACATGCAACGTGGTTTTTCAGACATAAGTCAGTCTGTTGAGGTTTAACTAGTTTAAAAAGCCAGGAAATTTATCTTCTTCAACTGAAAATGAGGCGGTAAAGCTCCATTTGAGACCAAGTAAGATATAGCCAACAATATTTAACTATTATCATGAAAAATGCATGTTTTATGTGAATAAATTCACAGAATGATACAGAGTATTTGATATTTGTGTTAGGAGAGATGTGGAGTTCCTATACTTAACTGGGCAGAGGCAAATCATTAGCATGGTAACATAAATCTCAAGGATAACTTCTGGCAAGATGAGTTTTTAATATGTATAGTATTATCTTTCTATAAAGGGGTACAATTAAAATTTAAATATATATTCATCTATAGATGACATATTCATATCACTCTGCTCTCTCCCTAGACCTGCCTCAGACTTAGGAACCATTGTTAAAGATGAGGCAGAAAGAATGATAAGAAATACAGGATGTGCTGGCGTGATATGAATAGCTAATTTTGTAACCATGACTTGGGCATTGCACAGATGAACTCAGAGCAGCTGTGGTTATCAGCACAAGGTCAAACCACTCCTACCTGTAGCTTAGGGACTATTGGGAATTAATGAGTGCTAGTGGGAGGAAAGTCACTTCTGGTTGGTGGTGTGGTCAGTAGTGTGTTGTCTGAACTCCAGTGAAAGATCCCACACAGAGAACAAACAGGCAACACTAACTAGAATTTTTGGGTTAGAAATATAAAACCCAAAGAGAAAAATAAGAGAAAGAAATGAAGTTGAGAATGAGATTTGTTAGGAGAGATCATGGGAGAAATTAGAAGGAAGAGTAGGGATGATATGATCAAGATACAAAATGTATGAATATTTTAAGGATAAACAGATTTAAAAGCTACTTCAACTAGTGAATTATAAAAGGACCAAGAAAGCATAAGAACTTTTTACTAGGCCTGAAGACTGTGAGTCTATATGTGAATGGTAGCCATTGTACTGAAGCGAGAGAAGCTTTGCCTGGAGCAGAGCTGAGACAGCAGACAGCAGGAAATGAACCCAGAGAGAAGCTCCAACAGAAACTTGTAAGCACACAAATTGTGTAAGGAAAACTGAGGCTGTACAAATCAAGTAAGGAGTGATGGGGTCTCTCCATAGATCTCCCCTGTGCTCTTGCCCCAAGACCGCAAGCCCAATATGAAGCAGTAGCCAGTAGACTTTAGACAGGAGGCTGGGGAACAATCTGCAAAAAACAAACAAACAAACAAAAAACCACTTATGATACTAAGGGTATTCTGAGAATGAAGGATACCATAAGGATTCTGGATCCAGGCTATACGTATCTTTAAATGATGATGCTCCAGGTCAAAAGGCATTATTAATGAAATATATAGTGTTCCCAATGCACTGCTCAAATCCTGCTCCCAGACAAATAGTGTGAAACTTAAGAACATAGCACTAATCTCAGAATTTAGACCGTGCAACTAAAGCAGAAAGATAGGGAATTTCTTACCTAGCCTTTTCTATATAGAAGAACTTAAAAAAAAAAAAGGAGGAGGAGGAGAATGAGAAAAGAGTAATAGAGAAGGGGAACAAGAAGCAAACTTTCTGACGAGTGAAACAGGAAAGAAATTTTTAAGTACATACACACACATATGTAGTAGATATATATACACAAACATGCACACACACACACACACACACACTTACATATGTTTAATCTTGGTCATCAATTTCACTGAGCATATATGCGAGGGAATTTCTAGACTACATTCACTTAGAGAGGAAGACCCATCCTATATGTATGAGGACCATTTTGCAGGCTCAGGTCTTGGACTGAAGAAAAAGGAGCCATTAGTTGAGCACGAGTTTTTGTTGCTTTCGGCTTCCTCACTGAAAATACAACATGATCTGCTGCCTCACATAGCTGCGGCCAGGCTTCCCTGCCCTGTATGGATTTGATTAAAGTGTTTTTTTTTTTTAATTGGTATTTTTTTTAAATTGGAAAAAAAAGAAATTTCTGCCTCCTCCCCGCCTCCCATTTCTCTCCCCCTCCTCCCCTTCCTTCCCCCTCCCCCCACTCCTCCCCCTCCCTCTCCAGCCTGAAGAGCAGTCAGGGTTCCCTGCCCTGTGGAAAGTCTAAGGTCCTCCCCCCTCAATCCTGGTCTAGGAAGGTGAACATCCAAACTGGGTAGGCTCCCACAAAGCCAGAACATGAAGTAGGATCAAAACCCGGTGTCATTGTCCTTGGCTTCTCAGCAGCCCTCATTGTCTGCCAAATTCAGACAGTCCGGTTTTATCCCATGCTTTTTCAGTCACAGTCCAGCTGGCCTTGGTGAGCTCCCAATGGATCAGCCCCACTGTCTCCGTGGGTGGGTGCACCCCTTGTGGTCCTGACTTCTTTGCTCATATTCTCCCTCCTTCTGCTCCTCATTGGAACATTGGGAGCTCAGTCCGGTGCTTCAGTGTGGGTCTCTGTCTCTATTTCCATCCATCGCCAGATGAAGGTGCTATGGTGATATGCAAGATATTCATCCAACCCGCAACAGACAAAGGTCTGATCTCCAAAATATATAAAGAACTCAAGAAACTAGACTTTAAAATGCTAATTAACCCAATTAAAAAATGGGGCACTGATCTGAAGAGAGAATTCTCAACAGAAAAAGTTCAAATGGCCAAAAGACACTTAAGGTCATGCTCAGCCTCCTTAGCGACCAGGGAAATGCAAATCAAAACAACATTGAGATATCATCTTACACCTGTCAGAATGGCTAAAATCAAAAACACCATTGATATCCTTTGCTGGAGAGGCTGTGGAGAAAGGGGTACCCTCATCCATTGCTGGTGGGAATGCAAACTTGTGCAACCACTTTGGAAAGCAGTGTGGCGGTTTCTCAGGAAATTCGGGATCAATCTACCCCTGGACCCAGCAATGCCACTCTTGGGAATATACCCACGAGATGCCCGATCATATGACAAGGACATTTGTTCAGCTATGTTCATAGCAGCATTGTTTGTAATAGCCAGAACCTGGAAACAACCTAGATGCCCTTCAATGGATGAATGGATGAAGAAAGTGTGGAATATATACTACTCAGCTGTAAAAAACAATGACTTCATAAATTTTGCATGCAAATGGATGGAAATAGAAAACACTATCCTGAGTGAGGTAACCCAGACCCAAAACCATGAACATGGGATGTACTCACTCATAATTGGTTTCTAGAGATAAATGAAGGTCAGTGAGTCTATAATATGATATCCTAAAGAAACTAAATAAGAAGGTGAACCCAATGAAAAACATATAGCTATCCTCCTGGTTATGGGAAGTAGACAAGATTGCCAGGCAAAAAATTGGGATCTTGGGGGTGTGGTGGGAATGGGGTAAGGGGAGAAGGGAGAGAAATGTGAGAAGGGGAGGTTGGGGGGAACTTGGGGAAACCGGATGATTGGGATAAAGGAAGGCTGGTTAGGGGAGCAGGGAAGCACACATCTTAATTAAGGGAGCCATCTTAGGGTTGGCAAGAGACTTGGATCTAGAGGGGCTCCCAGGTACCCAAAGCGATGTCCCCAGTTAGTTCCTGGGGCAGCTGAGGATAGGGAACCTGAAAATGACCCTATCCTATAGCCATACTGATAAAGTGTTTTTAAATAGTATTTTTTTTTCTAAATCTTTTGCTGTCGACTTCTTCCTTAAAAGCTTTGTCTGACTCTTTCTGTCTTCATCCTCATTGCCTGAGCATCCCCGTACACAAGAGAGGGTTGAGCAGAGGGCAAAGAGGAGGCTGCCCCCAAACACGCCTTTCTCCTGCTTTACAAAATGCTTGTTCGCCGCTGCTTAGTTTTGAATATTCATACACAAAATAAGCCTTTTAAAAGTAAATTCTAACCCAGTGCCTCTCAAGAAAATATCTACAAATGTATCAAAATAAGTACTTTTTTTTTTGCAAAGTCTAGAAGCCTTCATCAGCGATTTGCTTTCAAGAGAAACTTCAAGGCAACCATAAGCTTCTATATCAAAAGAGCATTTAAAAAGAGAGTTTTTGTTCAAAGTGATAGGCACATCAAAGCAAATGAATAGAAAGTAAGAAGATTTAACTTCTGCAAAGCAATATTATCCTTTCTGAAATGAAAACCTTGGACACACAAGATGCGAGTAGAAATCAAATCCCACATTAAATTTTATTACTTAGAGGTGACTTGCTATGTCAGTTAGCAGATGACATTTTAAAATAATTCCAAAAAATCATGTCCAGATACATGATATTTGCTCATGCCACAAACGAAAATTCTGTCTACAACCCTTGCTCCTATATTATCAGGAAGTAAATATTGACAAGCACACTGCATTGTTTTGTTCCAGCACAACACCAATTTTCTTTTTTAGTATGTTTCAATCAGAGGGAAGCAGGATGAGGGAGAGAATTAAATTAATTGCTGTTTTGACAGGACTTTGCCTTTTTATTCCTTCCTGGCTTCTTGGTTTCTTTTCCCAGTAAAGTATGCTGGCTTAATGAACACTACAGCAATTTCTGAGAAACTAGAATGTTTTAGTTTTCATTTCTATGCACCTACCTCCCAAATTGGATAACTTGCCCGCTTCATCTTCTGTGTATTTTTTGGAGTATTTTCTGTTAGATGGTCAATATTTTTATTGTCATTCCAACAGACACAGATCAACGCTCTTGCCTCAAACCTCTATATGGTGTCATATATGTATGATCACAGCCCAAAACAGTCATTCAGGCTACCCCAAAAACCATGTTACAATGTGGTAACAGTTACATGGAACTTTTATAGTAACTGAATAATGAAAGTCGTAAATCAAAGCAGTTTCAGAAACACTAGTGAAAATATCAGGTAGGCGGATTATAGCAAAGCCAAGGTTCTGTTTGTATATATAAGATGGATTTACCTCATAGACACAAGGATATTAGGCTAAACAGAGAGGTGACATCAATGTTTATATGTGTGGCTAAGATAGGAGAGGGTAATTGGGTCCTACAACCTTCCAGTTTTCCACAGTTACTCAAGTTCTAATCAGCCAATTGGCTTTGTAGAGAATTTTATGTATGTAAGACATATGTATTAGCATGTTCTACACTTACTAACCATCAAGATCACATTTTCACATGTTTATGTTCCAATTCTAATTTTGTGTGGTATCATATATAAATATCTAATACTTTAAAATTTCACATAATTTGGAGATTTAATTATTTAGTTTTTGTGTTTCATTTAATAGTGATTAGACACTTTGCCTAATAGTAAATAGTTTATTAGTTTTACTATCTTAAAGCTATTATTAGTCTTTAATCTTTTAATTTATCAAGTATTTCTTTTTATGTGTTTATTTGGTATATTTTAAGACACATATTTCTCAAATGAAAAAAAAACTAAAACTGTATTAAACTATCAGTCAGGTATTTATTTCTTTATTATGCTGATAGCTTTATATTGGTAAACATTGAGGGAGTGTGACATAATGCAGTTTAAATTACCTTATGCAACTTAAATTTAATCATGGTTTTCACACCATGAATATAGGAGAAACTTCCCTTGTTGCTAATCTCGTCTCTCTTCTTCCTTCCTATTATCTCTCAAACAGACCAAGACTGATTCTATAGTTTTAAGCAAAATTTCTTTGCCTATCTTATACTTGCCAAATACTAACTTGTTCTATTACATTTGTTTATCTTATCAGCATGCACACTGCCACGGTATACATGTGGAGGTTAGGGGACACCTTGAAGAAGTTGACTCTTTCCCTTCCCAAAGAGATTATCTGGGTCAAACAGGTCCTCAGGACTGTCTCAGGCCTGGCAGCAAGCACCTTTACCCCTGAGCAACCTGGCCAGTCTATCAGCTCATAGTTTAAGCCCTAGATTGTGCTGACTTTGCATTGCTTTTACAGGAGGAAACATTTTAGAACAAGGCTGAATTTTAAGTACTTATATAAAAACATGCATTTATCATAGTATTAATTCAAATTATCATTAATGTTTTAAATAACATTTTTTAAGATTAACTTAGAAAATAAGGAGTTTTAAAGAAGCTGGAAACTAAAGAAAACCAACAGAGTGATTAAAAAACAGAAAGTGCAATAAGGCTGATCAGCTGATAGCACATAAGACCAAACAGCAGCTTGATTAAAATGGATGAGCTTTGCATGAGGAAGCATTGGCTCAGGAAAATCTTCCCAGCTTTTTGCAGAGGACAACATTTGGGGACATTAACAGTGATAGTATTGTATCATATACAATTTTCATGCCTTAAACTCAGGTGTGTGCATGCGTGCATGTTGAGGTGTGTGTGTGTGTGTGTGTGTGTGTGTGTGTGTGTGTGTATGATATATATATCATTTCATTGCTGCCTATATGTGAAACTGTGTAATGAGGAGCAGGGCCCTGTTCTTCCCAGCCACCCGGCTAGCTTAACCCCCGAAATAATCACACAGAAATTATATTCATTTAAACACTGCCTGGCCCATTAGCTCTAGCCTCTTATGGGCTAACGCTCATATCTTGATTTAACTCATTTCTAATAATCTGTATATCAACATGAGGTCATGGCTTACCAGGAAAAATTCAGAGCTGGTGTCTCCATGGCGGCTCTCTCACTCTGCTTTCTTCCTCGCAGCATTCAGTTCTGTCTTCTCCACCTACCTAAGTTCTGCCCTATCAGTCCAAGAAGTTTCTTTATTGATTAACCAATGAAAGCAATACAGAAACAGAAGGACCTCCTACACCAGGACTAAGTTCTATTTTTAAGGTTTGGCTATCAAAGTCAGATTTAATATTTCACTGTGTTAGCCTTCCAACCTGTTTCCTAAGCTTCAAATTAAATGAAATGACAGGAGATTGTTGCAAAATATGTTGGGGTCCAATAGTAAAGTTTTTATGAATCTTGTCTTGGCATTTTAAATGTGCACTCTCTTGACACCATTGTATTCTATTTCCCTCATTCGTGACTAAAATAAGGATATCTCTGCTTAAATCTTCAGTTTGACATCTTCCTTTCACTTTGAGATATTTGAATATAAAATTCCTTGTTTCTCTCCATCACTTGAAACTGTATAAACAAACCATGACTTCCTTACGGTTTGGCACAATTCACTGACTTTACCTTTTCAAATGTGTTAATTTTTTTAAATGTCCCTCCTAAAAATTATTTCTCTTGTTCTCTTTCTAACCTAAACATAACTCCTTGTCTAAGTACTTTCCCCAAAGAATTCCTAATGGGTAATGGTCAGTTGCTAGTCGTTTCTGAGTGATCTTTCATTTGTTGCTTTGATTTTTAAATTTAAGCTGCTGGCTGCTTGGAAGTGTTTCAAGTTTGGTTTCACCTGAAAGGATTTGCATCAGCCTTTGTTCATCCATCTTTGATCTAATTTTTTAAAGCTATGATCATAGAATGTAGATTAAAAGTGTTTTACTTCCACGAATATACTGCTCCTTTATTAAAATTAATTTAAGGTATTTCTCAGATTTAAATATTTTCTGTTATAAAAATTATTTGATGATGAGAGATGGGAATTAACATCATTTTTTAATTTATAGTTTACTTTCATTACTAAATGCTTTGATTTTGTATTAGATACTTTATTCTAGAGCATTTTTCTTTAAATATTAAATATATATAATTGTTTTCATGTAGGTGCTCATTTTCTCTAGTGTTATTTGTAAATGTTTCTTGCTCGTTCTGATAATTTTTCAACAGTCCTAAATTTGAAAAATTGCATTATATAACATCTAAAACTATTGCAAATAGAATATTTAGCCTGCTCTATATAATTGCTCTTAAATTTCATCATATATATGTTTACAATTATAGTACACATTTACTAGTGAATACAATTTCTATATATGTCCAATAAAAACATAGAGCTGTATACTATGCTTCACACAGAAAGGCATGTTAGAATTTTATTTTCTAACTAACTCTAGCTAAAAGCTGATAAGATTCCATATGCTGCCGTGTTTTCTTCTATCCTTTTTAATGGCTAGTGACTTTTCTTATTTCATCTGTAGATATCTCATACCCTCTGAAGTGCAGAATAAAATGATCTTTTTCTTGCATATTTCCTTTTCCATTCTTTCCTTACACTGGTTAGAATTCCAATATTAAGCTCATACTTTTAGGATGGTATTTAACCTTCTTCATGATACTTTTCTAGAAATTACGAATTACTTTTTTTCCCTTTTTAGAACATTATATGTTAAATATTTTAACCTAATCTTAATTTAATTGTTTTTCATATTGCTTCTGTGCTGTGTTCTTTATTGATTTTTACATCTGGGCCACTAAACTCTGTGAATAAACAAATGAAATGTTTTTATTTAGCTTTACTTGTTTTTCTATGCATTTTCCTGGGAGATCTCTGTCATATGGAAGACAAACAGCCTGCATGGTCTTACTGTCTACGGACAGTTTCTGCAGGGAGTCTCTACAGGAAGCCTTCTGACTTGCCTCTACTGGAACTTTTCCTTAGCTGAGATTGGTAGCAGTTTATATGCTACTTTACCCCATAGGTTTCTATTCTGGATTCATTTTCCAATTGCAAACCACAGCTGGACATTTATGCGTTACCCAGGGAAATCCCTTCAACACATGGTATAACTGTGGGCATTGGGTGGTTTATTCTAGAGCTTATTTCATATACTGGCATGTATTTGGATTAATTGGTTAATGTTAAAATTAATTTCCAGATCTTCAGGTACAATTCAAAGATTTTGTTAAATGTTTGTTCTCCTTTGTTCCTTCTCTTCCGTCTTTCTTTTTTCTTCTCTTTTTTTCAAGACTATATTGTGTGATACAGATATATTGAACAGATTTTATCAACAAGAGTTGGAATGTCTACTTTCAAGAATGTTCTCTTTCAAGAACTTATGTCTACATATTGTATCATGGCCTTGAGTAGCATCATCTATGGTTTCCTTCAGCCTGTGTCTACCACATATGCCAATAGCTGTGTGTACAGGATAAGGTACTGTGGTCATTCTGGTACCTGATGGATTGTTAACAGAACCCATAACATCCTTCTGACTTCATGCCTTATACTGTTTTAATTTACTCCTATTATTATTACTGATGCGAATCTGATTGGATTGAGGTGGGTGTGGTTTCTTTAATGCCACCATATGACTTTACTTTTTCCTTCCATTCACAGAACTAAAAAGGTGACCCTTTAACAAAATCAACATAGTTGATTATCTCATTATTTCTTTGTGCATACACAATGTGGGAAAATTAGGATTCACTAGTTACTCATGCTGAAACATTTCCCCTACTGTCCTGTGGTGCTTTATTTGTCCACCTGCTACAAGTTTTATCTGGTGAAGGGAAAATGGACATCTATAGATTGTGAACCTGACCTTCTTTAGTGAGGTGCAGAAGGAGGGCAATCAAGAACTACTAGATGCTCATGCCTTAAAACGCTAGAATTGTGAATATTTGCTTCCATGGGTTTTTAATGTGAATACAGAGATGAAACTGAACCTTACTCTATCTTGTAGTGAGCAGTTATCTAGCTGGTCACATTTGTCAAATTTTCTTATTATTGAGGGAGCAATTTGTATTCACTGAGATACATTGTTCTATCTAGAGATATTCCCTTTCATGTTCCAGCACTTACACAAACACATCTTTAATTGTTGACCTGGTCATTTTCAACAAGAAGAACAAATTTCAGTTTGACTTTTAAATCCTAAAATGCTCTTTCAAATCTGCTTGCTGACCAGCAATTCAGCAAACTTCCTCATCTTGGAGTGTCATCCATGACTCTGCCTTACACTGAGCATCAAAGATGCTTGAAAAGCACAAATCCAGGCAAGTTACTGGGGCATAAAAGTCAACCTCAAATACGACAATAAAAGCAGAATCAATCTTGTAACCTTCAGCAATCTTCCTTCCACCCCAACTGCAGTAAATCAAAGCTACTTCGTTTCAGCTAGGGTATGACAAACCACTGGAGGTGAAATAATTGTCATTCACGTGTGATGTGTTGGCCAAGTTCACTGCTCTATAGTATTAACATACAAAAGAATAGATTCGAAAAAAATTACAGTTCTGGAAAGAAAGATATTAAACAAAACTCGTCAAACTCAAACCTGAGAATGAAAACAATTTAAAATTTAAATTCAGTAAGGAAAAGAATTAAATGAAAATCCATTTGGCAAGAAATTAAATATATGCAGTCTACTAGAAAAAATAGAAGTTCTTCCTTCAGTAGGTTTATGAAAGCCTTTTTGTCTACCAAATTCCTGTTTCTCAAATATTCAAATACATAAAAATATTTCCTGTGTATCTTGGTAAAATTTACCCACACACACACACACACACACACACACACACACACACACACACACACACCACTTTCCCAGGTGTCATACTGTAATGCAAGCAGTTCCTTTATCTCTTTGTTCTAAATGATAAAGAATGAAGAAATTGCAGTGATAATAACAGAATAAGATAAGAGAAAGGAAGGGTTGAAATGCAGTTCGGTGCTAATGCATGTTCTTAGAACTTGGTCTTGTCATGATGAACTAAGCTTGTATCCCTCTGCCCCTCAGATCCTGTGCTCCTCCTCTATTGTCACATCCAAGGCCTTTCCTACCCCAACTGCCTGAAGCTTCACATATGGGTTTTTCTTTCTTTTCTGCATGAATATATTTTCTATTTATATCACTTAGTCTAAAGTAGGAACATGACTTTCATCTAAAACTTATTTGATTTCCTCAACTGACATATCCTCTTTGGTCCTCTTTAGAGTGGCAGGACAAGGAGTTCTTAGAATGTCTGTTGGACCACAGTTGCTCAATGAATGAATGACCATACCCTAAATCTCCTTACCCCGCATTCTTTTTCATGTATTCTGATAGCTTCTGGGTGCTTACTTGATACTTTATATAATTTTTAATTGAATACCTTTTCTTGTAACTCTCATTTTATTTGTTTTGTGGTGACAGTGTGTGTAAATGGTAGAAGTCTGAGTTTAGTGTCTTATAAAAATAGTCTATGTATTCTTTACATTTAGCAAACGGACATGCAGCACATAAATTATGGCATATTCAAGCAATTCTATGAAGTAACTAGAAAGTCAAGTTTGAATAATCCTGGATTACCACAGAATAAACACTAAGAAGTATGTCACATCAGCATATAAAATTAGTCAGATGTGTGGTTTCTTTCTCTTTGGCTTCCTCTTCCCACTCAAATTTTATGACCATTTAAGGTCTTGGAACCTTTGGTAATTTTAAATAATTAACAACAAGATGTGCTTACTTTATTCTTTCGGTTGTTCCCAATAAAATTTGTTTTGACATTTAGTACCAATTTTCAAGTTAAAAAAAAAAAAAACCAAGAAACTTAATCCAGAATTGTTGCTGAGAAGGAAGTCTTTGCTAAATGACTAAGATTAGCCCCAGTCATAAGTGTCAAGCACTGATGACTTGCTACAAGCCCCACCATTACACAGCAATTGCTCAGCCATCTTTTTACAAGCGACTTATCAAAGCCAAGGGATATGGTAAAAGGCTCGAGCAAAAGGCAAGGCTCTTTGGCATTATTGCTTGGTGAATAAGAGGCTGTCCTTTGCTGTAGATTTTTCGCTGTAGCTGAATTCTATTGCTGTTACATATATGAGAATTATTTTCCTAGTTCAAAAACAGTTTCCGTTCCTCTCTTCTAGGTAAATGCAGAGATCTGCCTTCCTGCAATTATCTTTATCCCCAGGCATTTGATCAATATTTAGGCAAAGAACATCCCATTGAAGACAGAGGTGGGAGGGAGCCATTATGGTGCTACCAAGAAACCTAGCACTAGAGAAGTTCCCAGGAATCCATAAGGATGATCCCAGCTAAGACCCTAAGCAATAGTGGAGAGGGTGCCTGAACTGGCCTTGACCTGTAATGAAATTGATGACTATGTTAAATGTCTTAATAGATCCTATATCTATAAACTGATGGAAGCAGATGCAGAGAACCACAGTGGAACATTGGACTGAGCTCCCAAAGTCCAGTCGAAAAGAGGAAGGAGTGAGAATACAAGCAAAGAGGTCAAGACCATGATAGGGATACCTACTGTAACAGCTTACCTGAGCTAATGGAAGCCTTCCAACTTCAGGCTGACAGCAAGGGAACCATTATAGGATCAAACTAGGCCCTCTAAATGTCGGTGACATTATATGGCTGGGGCAGACTGTGGGGCCACTTGCAGTGATACCAGGATTTATCCCTGCTACGTGTTCTGGTTTTTGGAACCCATTCTCTCTGAAGGGATACCTTGCTCAGGCTAGATTAAAGGGGAACTTGGTCCTGCCTCAAAGCAATGTGCTAGGCTTTGCTGACTTCCCATGGAAAGCCTTACCCTCCTTGAGGAGTAGATGGGGGATGGGATGAGGTGGGAGGGTGGAGGGAGCAGGACAAGGGGAGGGTATGGGAAATGGATTTGGAATGTAAAATGAAAAAAGATAGTTTTTTTAAAAAATAAATAAAAATTAAAATAAAAAAAATTACTGGCATGCCCAGAAAAAAAAAAAAGATATTCGCAGATCTCTAAAGACATAGAATTAGTACTTGCCCAAAGCTGCTGCTCTGGTTTTACCCCAAGACAAGAACAGTTCATAATAGTATTGACCAGAATTGATAATTTAGAGGCCTGGGTCTCTTCTTCACTCAGAGCAGTAAATCTAACTCCAGACCTAGGCCTGTAGACATTACAGGGTTAGGTGTATGTGCTATCTGTTCAAGAGCCATTAGCTTCTCTCTGACTGTTTAGGTAGGTTACCTGGTTACCTGGTCTTCTCTATGTATACTGGAAGAAAAGTGGTGCTCTAATTTAAACAATCTGTGCCCTCTTCATAATTTTAGTGAAAATAAACCTTATGCTCTTACTAACAACCTAAAAATGCACACTAACCTACCTCTAGAATTCCCAGATGATTTAATTTCTTTCTTAACTAACTTTCTCCATTAAGGAGATCACTGGACTTATACTAGCCAAACCCATGGATCTCTCTGTCTATCTCTGTCTCTCTATCTCTTTGTCTCTCTCTGTGTGTGTGTGTGTGTATGTGTTTGTGAAGAAACTCTTATCTGATTTTCTACAGGACACAAGAATTCAGGCCCTGGGCTGGGGATTTGTTGGTTTTAGGGTATATATGACTGTGAACATTTGTAATGGGTTGAATTAAAAATGATGTAAAACTGAGAACAGTGTAGAACTAAGAACAATATAGAGCAAGGGAGAACAAGAAGAGTAAAGAATTATGGATCGACAGAACCTGTTTGCATAGACGTCTTTACCTTAAGATCATTAGTTCCCTTTAGCTATTCATGGTGTCCTTAATTGAACTCTGTTAATGACTGAATATTGGTGGCTCTATGAAAGGAAACAATCAGTAGACATCAGTCTATATATCCTCACCCCCTTTCTCTCACTGAGGAATGGTTTGCACCACCCTGGGACTCGAGAGTAAAAAGGCTGTCACCAGCTGCAAGCCCTAAGACTTGAATCAGGTCTGTTAGCCAAAATCTCTCTCTCTCTCTCTCTCTCTCTCTCATTAAAACTGACTCCATTTGTAATAGTGTCTAACTGACAACAGAATACAAATGAAGGTCCCAAATACAGTAGTTACTCCATTCTCTGGCAGTGCATGTGCTGCACAAAAGATGCTTAATCCAAATTCGTGAGGAAGCAACACACCAGTCTGTATCACAGCAAGGTTTGACACCATTAATAATTTCTCTTTTTAACTTTTGTTGATTCTTTGTGGATTTCACATTCCAATTCCACTTATCCCATGCCCTAGTCATCTTCTTCCAGAAAAAAAAAAAAAAAAAAAAACTAGGAGGACCCAGGAGTCTGATGGCAAGTAGAAACTTGATTTTGGGTCTCCCACTTTCCATAAAGAGTTGGTTATTTTACTCCCAAGTTACTAGAACTGCATTATTTTTGTGACATCAGAGGCTCACACAAAATTGTACACACAGATTCAGAAGCACTAAAATTCCTAAGACCTTGAATAATAATAATGAAAATGCCAGCAGAATAATAGGACGTAGGTGGGTGGGAGAGAGGGTGTATTATTGCAGGATAAGAATAAACCTGGGCAGGATTTCCTTTGGAAATATGAGAATGAAGTTCCTAAAAATTGAAAAAAGAAAGAATAATGACGCTTCTATTTAGAACATGTTTTCTGTAGATGAAAAGTGGGTTTTGAGTGTTTAGAGGAGCCTTTAGTTGTTGGGTCATGGAACCTGGATTTTACATGTAGGCCATCAGAGATAGAACTTTAAGGATCATATTCATTTTCATCCCTTCTCTACTCCCTGATTTGCTGTCATAATGTGCTTAGTCACCTCACACTGGCACCAATGTAAACTGGTTCATTTACACCATTATGAACTCTGCCATGTCGTCTGTAGGATGGTGGGAGACTCTGAAACTTTGTGCCAAAGGAGCTTCTCCTGGCAAGTTGATCCTGTGATGTATTCTATCATAGTGCCAAGAAAAGCGCCTAACACCTAAGTCATGTATTAACATGTGAGAAGCATTATCTTATATACTATATCAAAGGTAGTTTGCCTGATACAGGACTCTGCTTCCTGAAACGTCTCTTTCCTCGTTGCACCAATTATCTAACATTAAGATATGAAGCCAAACTGCCACCGAAGAATGAAATGCAGTTACCATCTCAATTAGAGATAAAAGATAGAGGCCTCTAGGTTTTGCACACTTCTTAGTCCAATTAGGTTCTTCTGGACCCTTTTGGTAGCACAGAGACTATTCTTTTCCCACACCAGCTAATGGATCATGGTCCTTGACTTGAAAGAACTTTGACCTGAAATTGGATTCTCACCTCCTTCCTTAGACAATTGATAAAGCTGGTAAACCATTGTCCATTTGGGGAAAAAGAAGAGTACACTGTAAATCTGTAGTCTGTGAACTATCAGTGACTATTCTGAGTGCAACAGCAAGGTACAAGAATACGTTGTAAAACTGCTCAATATGAGCAAGTTTTGAATGGAGTCATTACCAAAGGGCAAGCTGGGATTACAAAGAACAAGTAAAGCTCACCTTCATTACTTTTCGATTGCAACACTAACTGAGAATAGAAAAATGTAAAGTAGATACTGCATCTGTATTTATTATGACACTATAGACAAAAGTTATGTATCAGCTCTGTCCTGTCGAAAGAAATATGTGGCCTGCTGTGTATAAATCAATAAGCCAAGTGTGCATGGTGGAATGATTCCTACCTCCTCAGAAGTATTTTTTTATTTCATTTGTGTTTTCTAATATCCTAAAATTTTTCTTTGTTGAAAGAAAATCTTAACCCCCTGTCTTCTTACCTGTCAGAAATCAAAAGAACCATAGTCTCCCAAACCTTTTATTAAAACAGCTACAAATGAATCTATTGCCTAAATCTCACCTAATGATACCACTCACACTCTCATAAAAATAGAAGCAATTAATATTTATCTCAAAGTGTTTTTGTTTTGTTTTGTTTGACTGTTTTGAGAGGCTTAAAGATGAAATAAGACGAGAAGTTCAAAAGGATAATGTTAGATATGTAACAAATGTCACATCATATGCTTCCTATGTTGAACACTTTGGGAGAATTTGCCAAACTGTTACAGGAATACTATGGGGGCCAAGTATTCCACATGGGAGTGTGCACATAGGCAGAATAATGAAAGGCACTTTTATAACAAGGGAGGACAGAACCAACTTGGCTCAAAGTCTATTTCTGGACACAGTGAAAACTGGGACACAGTAAGAAGAGACACAGCTCCGTCTTGTTCTCTTGTGGTTGTATGATATTCTGTGTCATGAGCAGTCTATCAACACTCTAATTATGTCAGAGACTGCTCAGACTGATTTTTTCCACCCTGATCACTATTTTAGGAAAATATTTTTCAGGAGAGGCTCCAGTTCACATCCAGGTATATCGCTTGGTTCTTTTCAGTCAGTACAAAGATGATGACCCACTGAACCAAGCACATCCAAACAGTTAAGTGCATCTCAGCCTATATTTCTCTTGTGTTTCTGCTTATGCTTATTATATATTAAGCCATAAATATCATTAATTCCTGACATTACACTAATATATATTAATGCTGAATCATTTCCAATGAAATTGTATTTTTGTTATGTTCAAGTTATATGTGTATTTACTTTAGAGAAAACAAATATCCTAAAAACAGAAAGTTGAGGGATGTTTTTGGGCAAACGAAACTGTATCTAACACAGTGTAATTGATCACTGACTCAGACTGTCAGAGCTGGTGGATAAAGGTTTTGATTAATCTTTTGGAACTGTTAAAACTTCCTTACTGTTTGTGAAAGGTTGATGGGTTACTTGGGATGCTTCTTCCATGAACAGAGCACTGATGACCTTCACAGCAGTCATTGGATGAGCGGAAGATGTGACAACATGATTTTTTTCTTATCTTGTCTTTCATATTTTCTTTGGAGTGGGAGCATAGTCAATGTAAACAACACCATCATACTACTGAACCATGAGAATGCTTTACTCTTCTAAGAATTACTCTCCTAAAGTGAAAAATGGGGTTTAAAGTTTTAAAATGTTACTCTGTTAATTTTATTGTGTTATGTCCTCTCTCTCTCTCTCTCTCTCTCTCTCTCTCTCTCTCTCTCTCTCTCTCTCTCTCTTTTGAAACAGGGTCTCACTATGTAGCTCTAGCTGTTGTGGCAATCACTGTGTATATAAGGCTGAATTCAAACACACAGAGATCTCGCTTCAGCCATCTCATTTCGGAGATTAAAGGTATGCACCACCACATCTAACGTTCTGTTAATTTTAATATTTAGCAAAGTGATAGGCACTTTGTAGATATTTTATAACTTTTGAATTCGATTTAAAAAATATATTTGGATGGAATCCAGCAAAACTTTTTCCACAGGACAATTCTCTTTCAGTAATTCAAAGTTACTTCAATGCCTGATGTGAGAGCATCATCATAAACACAGGTTCCCGTGGTGAGCAAATCCTAGATTCTCTTGTCTTTCTACAGAATATATATTCTAATTCTCAACAGTCTAATTGCCCATGAGTTTCCAGAGAAAAATACAGTGGATAGATATATAGATAAATACTAACAAAAATTCTGGGATTTTATGTAGAGCTGGATATTCATCTCTGAGTATATTTTGTAAAATGTGTCAGAACATACTGTAGGTTTCCATGTAGATCTCATGACCTGTCATGAATTTTCAGAGTTTTTGTTATCTAAATTTCACCATATGTGTCTTATATATACGGTTAAAATATAAATGGTGTCAGGCATGTTGTCATGAATGCAATACAAACACTGGAGAGGCTGAGGTTGGAGCGTAGAAAGGTTGATTCCACCATGGGCTATGCTTTGAGATTGATACAACCTCTCTCTCCCTCCCTCGTTGTCCAGCCTCCAGTAGGAAAACTGGGAATTGTAGTTTTGACTTTATCTTAAAAAGATGTGTCAAGTGTTTGAACACATAGAACATACATAATTGTCTCTTATATAATTTAGAACAATTTTGTCATAGTTATTACATGTATTTGAAAATATTTGTATGACATAAATGTTTAAAGGAGCTTTGTGTTCTCATTGTTGCTGCTTAATAGAAGGGCAACATTTAAAATAAAACAGTTCTCATGGGTCAAGATTGCAGCTCTGGACAATTGCAGTGAATTATGCCCATCACTGGAAATTTCCTACTGCTGTAATCACTGATCTTTATTGGAAAGACAAGAAAGCAGGAAAAAATGATAATTCTGAAGGTTTCCTTGTGGTTTAAGGGAAAATCATGTGGATGTCTCCAATAAATATCATATTAATCCTCTCACAAAGCTTCCTCTAAAGGAAAGGAAGTATGCAAGATTCCAAAGAAAATGGAAACAGCAGAGATACCTAGCAATAAAACAGTTAAAACCTATCCAACTGAGTTGAAGAGTGGATTAGCTGTTAACATGCTAGCTATGAAAAACATGAGAATCTGAATTTGGACCCCTAGCACACATATAAAAAAATCCAGGGATGGTGATCTGCATTTACAATCCAACAATTATGGAGGTAGAGACAGTAAGATTCCTCAGAACATGCTGGCTAGTTCAGCTTAATTTGAGATTTCTAGCTAAGTGGTGAACTTTTATTTGAAGAAGGTTGCCAATGCCTGTAGCATAGCACTAAAGGTTAACTTGTGGACTCCATAGTTGGTACCCATGTATCCACACACATTTTCACATCTCAATGTACACACAACCCATGTAACCTATTATCAGAGTGAGGAGACACTGGTGTGGAAGAATTGTCTGTATTCTGTCAATCATGTTTTAAATAAACACTGATTGGCCAGGCAGGAAGTATAGGTGGAAAAACCAGACAGGAAGTAGGAATGATGCAATGAGAACAGGAGAATTCTGTGAAGGAGGAAGTTGATTCCTCCCAGTCCTGCGCAGATCACCGAGAAAGCAGGATGTGACCTGCCAGCTGAAAAAGGTACCGAGCCATATGGCAAAAAATAGATCAGAATAATGGGTTAATATAAGCTACAAGAGCTAATAAGTAGCCTGACCTAATGGGCCAATCAGCCTTATAACTTATAGAGATCTCCGTGTGATTTTCTTTGGGGCTTGCCAGCTGTGGGATACCTGGCAGGACAGAAACCCCAATAAGCCAGCCTTCATGTTACAGGACACTGTATTAAATGGAAGAAAATATTTATATTCTGCATTTCTAACATATGGTTAATAATCTAAACATACAAAGAAATAGTAAACTATATAAATAAAAGACAATCACATTCTAGGTAGACGACAGAGCTACAAAGACATTTGTCAAAAGAATGTGTACACATAGCCAACAAATATGTGGACAAAATGTCCAATATGACTAAATGGAAATACAAAAGTACTATGAGGTAGCACATGATTTTAGTTAAGAATGGCTTTTCCCAAAACTGAGGAATGAAAATTCTCAGTGAAGTTGTGGAGAAAAGAGTAATCTTGCCCATGTTGATGGGAATTTAGTACAAGCATAGGACTAGAGGAAACTGCTTTAAGAGAAATCAATTAAGCACAGAATGACAAGTATCACACTCTCTTATTCAGTGTAGAATCTAAAGTTAAGCTCATATAATTAAAGAATTGAAAGGAGGTACCCAGGGACCATGTACAAAGGGATGAAGGGATAGGAGATGCTGGCCAATGGGCTCTGAGTTATCAGTGGATGGTCTGGAGATGTTTTGATCTACTACATTCATTTGAGCAACTAAAAATAACAATAATAATATATATTTTATAAACCCAGAAAAAACAGTTTGAAGTTGTTTACTCCATACCATAATGAATGCAGAGCAATGTTCAGCCCAATTTTACATCATATATTACATCCAAATCCATACATTTCTGTACTTTTATGCTTCTATTTATGTTAAAATAAATTTAAATTAAAATAAAATGGAATGCTTTAGTTTTGATTACCCACAAAAGAATAAAAGTAAAGATTTAAAAGTTGCCTTTTGCAAAAAAAAATAAAAAATAAAAATTGACTCCTGTACCAGAAAGCATTTGGAATGCTAAAGTATAGAATGTACTGATTTAAAAATTCCTAGAAACCCATAATTTGGGTGGGTTAATTAAAGTCTCCAAATTTCAGTTTCCTCCACCGTAAACTGACAATAATTAAGGGTTGGTAATAAAAAAGGAAACATAAACATATGTTTAGCACAATATTTAGAGCTTATAAGTCACCGTTTACCAAAGTGGCTCTGTTAGGGTTTTAAATGTGGCCCTGAAAACAGAAAACACATTTTTGCATCTCTGATTCTTGTCAACACTGTAGCTGACCTTTAAACTCTTTTGTTCTCCCTTTTAAAATCTTCATTGTAAGAAGCTATTTCCAATCTGCGTGTCCAGGTTTTTAAAACTGTATAAACTGAAAGGAGTCATATCAAATTAGAAAGGAAGATGGCAGGAGTGTAAACTATTTCATTTCACGTCACTCTCAAAAGAATGAGACGACGCGGCCATCATCTACTAAGGCAGCGCTGGTGGAAAGAAGGATGGAATGTGCACAGCCTAGTGCGCTCGTTCTCTGAACATCATACCAAAGAGCATCCAAAGGAACCAACTATTCTGTTGTTCATCTCCAAAACACAGCAGCTCCTGGGAATAGAACATAAATGCACAGTGTATTTAGGAAAGACTGATGAGCATGGGTGAAACCAGTATGGTTACCCCTGCATTTGACACAGAGCATAAATAGGCTGTATTTGAAATCTATATCAAACAGGAATAGAAAGTAACACAAAAGCCACGAGTTGAGGGAATAATATAACATTAGATGTCACAGACCCCATCGGGTGTGGACTGATTCTGCTCTGCAGTTATTTCTTCATTTTAAAATTTATTTACTTTTTTTTGTGGATGTGAGTGTATGTACACCATATACAAGTCTGGTAATCTCAGACATCAGAAGAGGGCATCAGATCCCTTACAACTGGATTTAGGGAAAACTGTTATGAGCTGCCATGTAGGTGCTGGGAATCAAACCCAGGTTATCTGCAAGAGCAGCAAGTGCTCTTAAACACTGATCTCATTCTCCAAACCTACAATCATTTCTTTACTTTTAATATTAGAAATTCCTGGCTGAAGTTTTCCACAATTTATTCTTCCAATGTTTGTTAACACCTTGCATTTGGAAGCATCTCAACAGAAGCACCTTTAGAGTAGCTGCAAAACAGTTTTTCTCATAACCTTTTTTATGGGGAAAAACAAAAGTTAGGAACATGGAATGGAACAACCTATGTTTATGTACAGATCTAGGAAGAGCCCCCCCCCCTTCCTCTTGTCTACTTAATAAGTCAAATGCAGTCCTTACCCAGGGAAGGTCGGCTATAGGAATCTCCTCTGATAGTCAATGTGTGGATGCATATGTGCCCAGTATACAGTAGTGAAGTATTCATATGCACCCTGTCAGTGTACTTTAAGTCATCTCTGTATTGGTTATAATTCCAGATACAGCATAAATGCTGTGCCTGTACTTGTTAAATATTATTTAAGGAGTAAGAGAAGAAATCTTCACCTGTTCAGTATAGATGTGATTATCTGAAATCAGTTTTATTGTAATATACTCATACAGCAGGGCAACTTTCTAATAAGTACAGAATGTTACCCACAGATAATTGTGCCTCCTACCCTCCATCAAAGTTTCTTTTTGCCACAGTCAGAAACTATCACAGACACCCACAACTGGCCAAAATACGAGGACAATTGGGTTGTACAGTCCTAATTACTGCCTCTGCAATAGAGCTTCTGTGCCTAAGGCTTGGAGAACACTGAGGAAGAAGGGGCTGGAAGATTGTAGCTGGCAGAGGACCAAAATGTCTGCTCTTAGAATAATAGGGAAGCTTTACCCATGACAGTTCAAGAGCAGGGCTGCCTAAGTGAGGAGTCGACAGTGGCAATGCTTGCAGAGAAGGCAATATAGAAAGGGGACATCTCAAGGAGTCCAACCCCTAGGAAATGAACTAGAGGAAACTAATGACTGCTCAGAAAGGGAGAATTTGTCTTCCCTAGGGATGAGCCCTCTAATTGCCTATCCAATATCAAGTAGTTATACCGAAAATCATGTATTTATAAGCATCATACTAAAGAAAACTTAGCCAGTTGTAGTTATGTGTTTGTAGACACACATACACACATACTCTCTCTCCCCCCATCTCCCTCTTTCTTTCCTTTTTCCCTCTTTCTCTTTTTTTTCACTCATTCACACACACACACACACACACACACACACGGCAGGGGAAAAATGTAACAGCAATAATCAAAGCAAAAGAGGTCATGTATTTAAGAGGGAGGAAGGTGATTAGGGGAGGGGACATGGAAGGGATTGGAAGGAGAATGGAAGGGGAATGTAGCACAGATTCTAATTGGTCTAATTTAGATATTAGGAGGTGGAAGATATTAGGGGGTGAAAGCTAAGAGATCAGAGAAGCAGTGCAGTTAGCCTTTTACTTCTATCAATGCTCAGATCAAAGGGGCGATCCTGTCCTCAGACTGCCTCCTCAGACTGCTTTAGACTACAACTCAGACTCCATCCTGGGACAGCACTGAGCTCTTGTCTCCTCCTGCCTTATATTCCTCTCTCTGCCCAGCCTTACCAGTCCTGTCTCCACCTCCCTAGTGCTGGGAATAAAGGCATGAGATCTTAAGTTCTGGGATCACCTTTATGTGAGCTCTGTTTCTCTTTTAGAAAGATTCAATCTGGCTATAATTCGTGATCCTAGAGAAGCTAAATAAGAAGGTGAACCCAAAGAAAAACATATAGGCATCCTCCTGAATATTAACCTTCATCAAGCGATGAAAGGAGACAGAGAAAGAGACCCACATTGGAGCACCGGACTGAAATCCCAAGGTCCAAATCAGGAGCAGAAGGAGAGAGAGCACGAGCAAGGAACTCAGGACTGCGAGGGGTGCATCCACACACTGAGACAAAGGGGATGTTCTTTTGGGAACTCACCAAGGCTAGCTGGCCTGGGTCTGAAAAAGCATGGGATAAAACCGGACTCGCTGAACATAGGGGACAATGAGGACTACTGAGAACTCAAGAACAATGGTACTGGGTTTTGATCCTACTGCACGTACTGGCTTTGTTGGAGCCTATGCAGTTTGGATGCTCACCTTACTAGACCTGGATTGAGGTGGGTGGTCCTTGGACTTCCCACAGGGCAGGGAACCCTGATTGCTCTTTGGGCTGACGAGGGAGGTGGACTTGATTGAGGGAGGGGGAGGAAAATGGGAGGCGGTGGCAGGGAGGAGGCAGAAGTCTCTAATAAATAAATAAATAAATAAATAAATAAATAAATAAATAAATAAATAAATAAGATTCCATCTGGTGTAGCCCAGGGTAGCCTTGAACTAATAGAAATTCCTCTGCTTCTATTTCCCTAGTACTGGGATTAAAGCTATGTGTTGCCACTGCCTGGTCTCCGGTAACTTAGCTCTGTACTCTGTTCTTCAGGCAAGCTTTATTTATTAACACACAAACAAAATATCACTACAGGGGAAAACTGAATTGGTGTGAGATTTCCCTCTGTATGCTGTGATTACCATTGACTAATAAAGAAACTGCTTTGGGCCTATAGCAGAGCTATTTGGGAACAGAGCTAGGCAGGGAAAACTAAACTCAATGCTGGGAAAAAGAAGGGCAGAGTCAGAGACAAGCCATGGAGCTCCTCCAGAGCTAGATGGGACAGTGATGTGGCAGGAACCCACAATAAACTGAATCCTGAAGAAAGGCAACTGCATGTATTAGGGTTTGTTTTGTTTTAAAACAGACTTCTGCCGGGCGGTGGTGGCGCACGCCTTTAATCCCAGCACTCGGGAGGCAGAGGCAGGCGGATCTCTGTGAGTTCGAGGCCAGCCTGGTCTACAAGAGCTAGTGCCAGGACAGGCTCCAAAGCTACAGAGAAACCCTGTCTCGAAAAACTAAAAAAAAATAAAAAAATAAAAAAATAAAAAAAAATAAAATAAAACAGACTTCTAAGGTTATTACGTACATGGGAGTTCAGTATGGATTTATCTTATAGGTTCTTTTTACCACATTCAAGGGCTCACAACCTCATCACAGCAACCACTGAGGCTTTGCTTGTGACATCTTTGCTTCATTTTCTCAACTACATGCAAAGTAATATGATTTTTTTCAAACTATATAGGCAAGGGTACCCATTTCTAATGAATTCTGCATTACCTATGGGAGAAAAAAAAGAACAGGTAATTCATATCTCATTGTGGTATTTTAGTCAATACATGAATGCAAGGATCAAGTTGAAAGAAAGGGAAAATAGGCAGAAGAGAGGGAGAGGAAGGACAGAGAAAGAAAACATGGAGGGTATTCGAAGAACACTTATTTCCTGAGCATGAAGCCACTCTGAAGAGATCATGAGCTGCAAATTAAACAATTCTTCAGCAAGAATTTTGACAAGGAAATTTCATTAGGGATTTAAATCTCAGTGGAAGCTCAAGTTGCTGCATTAAGATATGAAAATTGTACAAATATTGTTCCTGAGAATGATGTTTGCCGCAGGTCATTGAGTTTCAGTCAATGAAATTTAGAGTGATAAATGTCCTGTTGAAAATAACTAGCAAGGAAAGGTTCCAGGAGAGGGAGAAAAGAGCCCGTCAGTTGGAAGCTTAGGCCCTTAAGTCATTTGGAAGAGAAGTGAGACTTGGGTGTTAACTGGCTATGTGACCTTGAGTTAGTGTGTTTTGCATCTCTGCAGTCTAATTTCCACATCCATAAAATGTGAGCAATTTCCAGTGCGCTCCCCACTAGTCTGTGATTGTGAAGATTTAATGAAATAATTCAGTCAAAGCCCTTTGGCACAGTTCCTAGCACGCAGAACATCGAACTGCAGACTCATAATGGTAACAATGAAGATAAGGGAGTGGGCTAGAAATCTACTCGGCGATGGTGTTCTCCATCTCTATGTTATACCAAAATCTCCCATGATGCCTTTACTCAGATGAAAATTATGAGACTTAGAAAGTGAATACATGTGCCATGGTGTATATGGGTAAGCAAAAGTTTTACCTAATAAATCTCAGTGTTTTTGTGCAAACATTATTTTTCCTCATTGGTTGGAGGGTTCTCAGAGTTAAAATCCCATTGTATTGACATAATTTGGTGGATTAACAACTTTGTAGTTACCCAGAAAAATGCTGGTGGAATGAATTAATGATCTCAGAAATAAATGCATACATGGATGAATATGTAAAATTATATATGACTCGTCTTATCTGTAGATTCTTTTTTTTTTTGTTTTTTTTTTTTTTTGGTTTTTCAAGACAAGGTTTCACTGTGTAGGTTTGGAGCTTGTCCTGCAACTAGCTCTTGTAGACCAGGCCTGCCTCTGTTTCCCAAGTGCTGGGATTAAAGGCCTGTACCACCACCACCTGGCACATCTATAGATTTTTAATGTCCTAATTTTGATTTCAAGAAATTCTAAAATTTTGTCTCTTATAGACATATACATTTTTACAGAAACATTGAGTAATAGGAAAATGAGTTTATATAATTCCATAACCCAAAATTCCCTTGAGCAGAGCACTGTATTTATCTTCTAGCCATATATCTCAGACTGTTCATTTTTGTAGTCCTACGTAATTAAATTTCTGTTTCCTGGTGTCATATGATCGAAACATTTCAGGCATTTGCCAATCTGGAGGAAAACAAGGTATGAGATGTTTCAAAGAGAAGCCTGTTGTGAGTTATGCGTAGTATTTCCTTTCCCACTGCCACTGCATGAAATAATGATGTGAACTTTAATCTCAGCCATGAAGACTCATAGGGAATTTTTTTTTCTCTGAGAAACACATAGTCACTAATGTGGGTCACATACTTTCAACATCTGCACTGAACTAAAATTTGCCTCTGCAACTTGAAAGTGTCTGTCATTATCCTCATTGAATTAAATTTCTGAATCCAATGGGATCACAAAATTTGCATGGGTGATTTAAAGAGCAATTATTTTACCTACTTTGTATCATATACAAGGCCTTGTCTAGAATTCTGTACTTTATAAATACATATAAAGTTCTGCATTTTTGGAAGAGAAGTTGGTGGCTATCACTATCTGAGATAACCATCAATGGGATAACTTAGTGAGGAAAGGCTCTTGCCACAATGCCTGAGCACCCAACTTCACTCAGCAGGGCTAACATTGTCTAACTGACTTCCTTAGGTTTTCTTATGCCCTTCAGAGGTGCACCGTAATATAGCATGCATGTGTGTACAGGAATACATGCATGTGCATGTATGTAAACACACACATACACAGAAGGAAACATATATACTTATTTTGGGAAAATGTATTAAAAAGAAGGAAAGGAGAAAAGTAGGTGAGAAAATGAGAATACAGAAAGAGAGAAAGATTGAAGAATCAAATACAAGCTAGAGACTTAGGAAAACAGCTTTGTGTGGGGTGGAGAAAACAAATTGCCAAGCTCATCTTTTATGTAAGCTTCCCAATGCTCCAAATGTATGTATGTATTGATGACCAACAAAAGAGCTTTAGACACCAAGAAGCTTCAGCTCAACAAGTTGCCACAACTACAAAATGAAGGAAATACAGACAGACCCCCTAACACCATGATCTTTTCATTAGTTCTAGAGAATAGCACTTCACATTTCACAGAACAGAGATCTGGACTGGTCTCTAGCCTCTTAGCAACTTTCACACTCCTCATGGGGAGGTAAGTTTGCAAAGAATGACAAGGTGAATTCCTTCCCGAGATAAAACACATTTAAGTGAAATTAAAGAAAAAACTTCCTTTCTTTAAATAAGTTTCCATTTAGCCAGACATTTTGGCTAGAAATTTATGGGACAAATTAATACACACAATGCAAAAAGATATTGAAGACAGCCAGACATGGTCTTTGTATTCTAAAACACAGGTGGACTGAGAAGCTAGCTATAGTCAATACAGAATCCTTTCTAAAATCCCCATGATTCGTGTTAGATATATAAAATCATAATATTGCTATTCCAGTTTAGAAAGGCATGCCATTCTCCTCATTGCACTGAAGTTTTGAGTCCATCAAAATCTTTCTTTAGTGATGATTCAATTGTAACAGCCGTGAAAAGTGCAAAATAATCAGCATAGCCAAAGTAAAATCTTTACTTTTAGCTAAAACTGGTCATTTTCACAAAGAAATTTACCTTTAAATTCATATACCAACTGAAACTAATTACCAACAGTATAAAATTGGCCTTCTTTTATGGATTCAAAATAATAATTTTGTTAGTATTATAATCCCTGATATGAAAATAGTGTGGTCAGACAGGAGCTAAGTTTTTACAGTTTGTTTCAAAACATCTTAAGTAATTTCATTACACATATTTTCTTCTTTCAGTAAGGTAAATGTTAATAAGTTCACCATTATCACAAATTACCAGACAAAGTCTCACAAGCAATATGAAAATGCAGTGTCATAACATTCTTTAGAGAAATGATGAGCTTTTTCTCTATAGCCTTCTTTGTGCAACAGAGTGATATTAGGAGCCAGCCTGGGTCCTACGACAGGCGGTTGCCTGCAGTTGGTTCTCAGCAGAGCTGCAGGCTGGCTTTAAGGTGAAGGCTAAGTCTCACATGGGAGAGGAACTAGACTGAGTTAATCCCGGTTGTGCTTTGAGCATGGACATCTCCCCACTTTCTAACAGCAGGGTTTAGAGACACAGAAGTGAAACATAACCTTCAGCGGGGTTGAGACCTTCACTCAGGCAAGACCACCTACAACATCCCATTACAGAGAAGAAAAAGGTTTGACCTACTTGGATCCGACAAGATGGAGTCTGTTTTCGGCAGAAATTGATCACAACGGACTCCTTGGTAGCCTTCCTTGCACCTGAGAAAAGGGGATAAATGACAAATGTATGCATGTGGTTGAGAAAGACTTGAAACGTCATCAAGCAGACTTAACATTGACAGTGAGGGGAGAACAGTCTACTTGGCCTTCCGAATTTGACTCAGCCTGTTTCCAACATCCATGGGCAGATTCTAGATTCCAATTTTGCTCAATACAAACAAATACACAAAAACACCCAGAGGAACACAGATCTACAGTTATAGCTGTAAATGCCACACTCAAAGAACAAATGTACCAACATTTCAGATGCCTCTCTCAGCAGTGTGGATGGTGGTTATCCTATACGTTTGGCACCAGGTGCACGTTGTGTTATTCAGTACCTTGGGATCTAAATGCATTCAGACACATTTTGCAAGCATAGTGTTTCTTACAGCACACATTTTATAGCATTATACATCAGTTACAGACTTAGGTTTCCTGTATTGTTTCCTTGTACTTTCTTGGTTTTTCTTCCTTGCTGATTTCACTTTTTTGAATCTGGTCCCCTTTCTGTCAGTCACTTCCTTGTCAGAAATATCAACATAGCACCTGGCAGGGTCTGCAGGTCACCTACGTCTTCCTGTTTGCTCCTTTATATTTAGAAAACATATACAAAGGCAACTGTCTTGAGAGACTACATTGCTGAACTAGGCACACTCTGGAAGCTTTAGTAAAGAGGCACATCCAATCCCTGAGTCCTACTTGCTATGCTTGGCTCAATCAATTATGCCTGCTTGACCAGCTCGGACAACTGCAACACATCTACAGCCGGTTCAAACTACAAATGTAACTAAGGCCTCACACACGGTCTGGGTAGAGTCTCTTTATGTGGGAAGGTAGTATTTGCTGGTCTTGGTGAGGCCTTAATCCGTCATGCTTGAACAAAGCAGAGAAGTCACCATTGTCACCTGAGGGATTCTCTCCTACTTACAGAGGGAAAAAAAATGGGGCTGCTGACATGAAACTCAGGTTTGAAAAACAACCATCTGCTTGTTAGAAATCTATGAAATTGACACAAGTATTCAAAGAGACGGTCCCAAGGCCCTAGCAAGAAGGTCTGTGAGTTCTTCACATGGAGTAGGCTTTGCTTCCTGAGTGTGAGGAAGTATTAGGTGAGGCTTACTGTAACAGGGGTCGCAACACTGAAGGCCCACAGCTCATTTTCTACCTTTCATTTTGAGCTAAGTTGGAATGCCAGGCTCTCTTCAACACCTTTTTAAAACACGGCACCTCCAGATATATTTGGTGATTGTCCCCTCATAGTCTAAGAATACAGATTCCTACTATGTGTGTACAGATAGCCCAGAAATTGCAGATGCTTAAGAATTTATTTGTGCAAAGCCCTTCTTCACCTCTTTAAAGACAAAATATCTATTGTGTGTGAAATAAAATAGGCGAAATAAATTTTCTAATGGTAAACATTTGGCCAGAGGATACTTAGGTCTGAAACATATTTGTGACAAATGAGATAAGGTTCTATTTCCTAAAAGCTGCCCTGATGCTGCTCTTCATCCTCATCTAGAACTCTCCATGCTAAGGAGCGAAGCTTCAGTCCTCATTCTCCGTGACTGTGAATCATGCCCTGCACGTGTGATCAGGCACATACACTTTCTAAAGGTGTCATTTCCAGTCCATGCAGGTCTTAAGTACCCTTTAATTGCTCCTATGTTTATTTCATGTGAAAATAGCATCCTAAGAGGAGGGGAGGCAGCTTTTCAATGGAAATACTGTTTATGTTTTGTTTGTTTGCTTGTTTGTTTGCTTTGCTTTTTACAGGTTCATTGTTACTTAAAACATGTCATTCCATTTGTGTGGAAAACAAAAGAAAGAGAGAAGTGTGAAATTTTTCCAATCCTATATGGATTGACCATCATTCAGAGCCCACCTTAGAGTGTTAAGCCTGGGGGTGGGGGGATTAGGAAAATTGTAAAGTGAGTCTTTTCCAGGTACCTTCACACCTGTGGGCTTCAGATAATAGAGCTAGATGGTGGTGTAGCAGCCTTGCTCAGGCTAGGGAGCCCAGCACACGCCTCAAAACAGCCACTTATGCAGCCACGCAGCAAGCGCTGCTCTGTTGGGAGAGATGAACAAGCCACTGCTAATTGGTTCGAGGGTTTGAAAAACAACACATAAATTTCTCATTTAAAAATCACACATACTTTATCTTGCTAAGTTCAGACTTAGCCAAACATGAAAATGGACTATTACCACAACTGCTGATGAGTTGGTTCTGTGACCGTATTGAAGCGTGGGGGGCAGGGGAGCATGTCTTCAAATGCATTTCTATAGCACGAGTCAGTCCAATGGACCTTCTCTTGGGCTGATAACTGACAAAAATGTGTGGTGTGCTTCTGTTTCATTTAGTTTGAAAGATGGCAGGAGTTACTGTTTTCTTTTTGGAAAACACAGTGTAAAGTACAAGAGGGAGATTTATCCCCAGAATATTGATTTCATCTTATGTGTGGTGTAATGGATGGCATCGAAGAGTGCACGCATAATGTTTAACGGTAAATACGGCTTTCTTTTTTTAAAAAGAAAGTACAAATCTTGTCTTAGCTGGCTTAAGAATCTGTTTACTTTGCTCTCTGCTTTTATCTGAAAGTCACTCCGTTCACCTATTCTCTGCATTCCTTTGTCTTTTAGAAACCTGCATCATAGCCACAATATTAAAAAAACACAATATTGTTCTGTCCTTTCACAAGCAAGTTTTGATTCTGCAAACTCAGGCAGGAAACAGCAAGGGTTGACGAAAGGTTTCATGAAGAAAATGAAAGAATTATTACCAGCTATGTAATAACCACAAAACAAAGTTGGTTTGCAAGAGCTGAGACATTTTCCTGTAGGCAAAATTAGCCCCAAATTCCCTGTGTTTACTTTGAACCGAAGGGGTTGTGTCTTTAGAAAACTAACTTCTTAAGTCCCATTGTGCTTTATTTCCCCGTACAAAAAGTCAGAAGCAGGAGGAACACAGAGGTGACATTTGAAGCCAAGTAGGGCAGGAACTATGATTGTTCCACTGACAATGGTGGACACGGAGTGAGGAGAGGGATGAGGAATCTGCAGTCCTGGCTGCCAGGTCTAGCCAATAGTGAGCCTAGCTACCATGTTACACTCATGTTCCCAGAGGGCAAGACTGTTTAACTTCAAATGGACATGACTGTTCTTCCTCATGTCTTCTCAGATTTGCCTTATTCTCCTTCCCACATGTCCATTTTATCTGAAATAACTGGCATCCTTATAGATCGTTTTTCTCTTCTTTTCATTACCCCTGAGGAAAAGCCCAGTGGCTGGTTCTAGGGGGAAAAAGATAATCAGTAGCCAAAGGAAGAGTCATGGATACCAGCCATTATCTTTGGCTAGAGTTCAGTACTTGCTTTGTGTGGCATAGTGAAACAGAACTGATCAGTATATCAAGACTGCATGTGGAAGGACCTGAAAAAAAAAAAAAAGACTTTCAAATAGTCCAGTTGGCACTCTTTCACTGTCTCTTGACCATATAGGCAGAACAGTGAATCGCAATGAGTGTAGAGATTCCTATTCATTGAAGGGGCCAAGGAATACGTGATGGTACAGTGCTCAGTCCTAAATGGGATATGGATAACATGCCGTCTAAGTCTTAAGGAACAATTCAGAAACAGGAGCAGAAAGAATGAGAACACGAAGATAGGGAGAAGTGTAGTTGAGTACTGACATCAGAGCATGACACAGACAATTCAAAGTGATCTCAGAGCAGATGCTACTCCCTGCATTGGGCCAGAACAAGACTGGCTCTGGCAACAGCCAATAATGGATCAGGGAGGGGATCTCTAGGCCGCTCCCTCCATGATGGCTATCAATACACTCATGAAGAGTAGCAGTAACCAGCTTCAATTCTATAACCAAAGGTGAGCCCATTTGGCTCTAATGATTAGATTCAAATCCATGGTCGCAGAACTGGTCCCGATAATAATCCATAAGTCATAAAGCAAAGAGATACAAGAATGTTTTGGAGGTTGGATAACAAGTGTGGGAGGGATATAAAGAGTAGTGGGTAGAAATAACCAGAATGTAGTGTGTATATATATACAAACTTATCATAGAACAAATTTAATTGATAGAAAAGCAATTTGACCATGTGTTCATGTTCATCAAGAGCTGTCATCTTTGATTGGCTTAATGAAATTCTTGAAGCCAACAGCCCAAGTACTAACATCATTTTACCTCTTTCTTATAGCTCTCCTGCAACAGTTTACTTGTTTGAGTCAATGATTTTTGTAAATTATTGTGGATAAAGCTGAATAATCCACAGGTGTCATTAAAAGGTATCTAATGTTTCCAGATTTTTACTTTCAACATCTTGATAGAATAGTTTAATTTAACATAAAATAACAGGTGAAATACATTTTGTGTTGTAATAGGGGCGGCCGGCTGTGTCCTCCCTGTACCCGGCCACCCGCATGGCCCAGCTTAAGCCCTGAAATAATTACACGAAAACTGTTTTCTTTTAATCACTGCCTGGCCCATTATTGGCTAGCTCTTACATATCGACCTAACCCATTTCTGATAATCTGTGTAGCACCCCAAGGTGCGCTTACCGGGGAGATTCTAGCCTGTGTCTGTCTGGAATGCGGGCATCATGGTGGCTCCCTGACTCAGCTTCTCTCTCCCAGAATCCTGTTCTGTTTACTCCACCCACGTAAGGGTTGGCCTATCAATGAGCTCAGGCAGTTTCTTTATTTTAACCAATGAAATCAACAGATTGATATATGACACTCCCACATCACTTCCCCTTTTTCTGTTTAAACAAAAAGGAAGGCTTTCATTTTAACATAGTAAAATTACATATAGCAAAACAGTTATCAAGTAAGAATTACAGTTACAATATTTATATCTATTTTATCTTTTATCATAACTAAGGAAAACTACAACTATCTATTCATTCTTCAACTCCATCAAAGACTCCAGAAGGATATAATACTAAAAGAAATAAGAAAACTCTAGAAATGACAGAGACATCTCGCTGCCTGGACAGTCACCCAAAGTTCCTCTGTACCGTTGGGGCATCCATCTTTGGCCTTCAGGCCCATAGTATCCAGCAGACAGTTCCATGAAGCAGGAAATTCCAAAGACAGTTCAGTCACTTTCTGCTGTGTCCTGCAGAATGTCTCGTAGACTCTCTCATAGGTCAGGAACCCCGAAAGACCATCTCACCTTTAGGCAAGTTCAGCAGTCCTCTCTCTGCGGGTTCTTTGTGTCCAGTTTATGCATCAGTCCAGGCAAGAGCAGTTTCTTGCCCAAATGGCTATCAAACTCCATAAGGATCCTCTTCGATGCCCATCTTCCTCTCGAAGTAGATTGGTGCTGCCAGGAGCAGACGTGTCTCATTGTCATGAAAAACCCTAAGTTATTAAAACATTAAATGCCATATTCTGCAATCTTTGAGAGATATGAAGAATGCCTATCTAACTGAAATATACTCTATATATCTAGAAAATCTAACTCACATGACTACAAGCTTTACTATTATCAATGATTATTTAACAACAACCTATATTTCCTAATTATACATTACATTTTAAAAATGAACTACACAATCACAATACCTTGATCAAGATCAGAAATACATATACAAATAACAAAATTGACATTAAAATCCACATCAATGCAAATTATTTATATCTATATCATATCCCCCTTTAAATATAAAAAAACGTTTATAAACCCTATTTGGGAACATGGGCGCAGTTTTCTCTCCAAACTGCTTCCTGCTGAACGGGGGCGTCGTTAGTTAGGTCTTTCATGGTACAACCTGTGTGCCAGGATCATCTCAGTTGGCAGTTGAGTGAAGTAATTTTTTGAGGGTGTTCACAGCAACCTTTCAGGAGGGCGTGGTCTATCATACCAAATCGGGATAGACGCAATCCATAGGGTCTGGTCCTCTGTGAAAACAAAAGAAGACCCTCTCCGAAGCATCATATCCTTAGACCCAAATTTTGAAATCATACATTTATATCCATTATGGTTTAGCTTGGCAGCCCATGTAATGAAATGTCTCTCTGTATTTAGCTCCTTCACAGTCAAAAATTTTAAAGAAAACACAATGTACATAATCCAGACTCTCTGTGAATTTTCCATTTTTATGTGGCTTATTTTTCTTTATTTCTTTTACTCTCTTAACTATCTGTACTCTGTCTCTTTAAAGACTTTACCTTTTTATTTTTAAAGGCATTAACTTTATTTTCTCTCTATATATATTTTTTTCTTTCTCAAGCCCACGTACATTTATCCAACATTGTGACTCATTTAGTGGTCTGTCTGAATCTGTTTTATTGTGAATCTGTAATTTTTTTACTATCCAGGAGCATTTCTTAAAATGTTAAGCACTTGTTAAAAACTTAAGTTGCACCATGTAGGGGTAATACGGTACTGCCTGTGTCCTGTAAAGTCTAAACCTTATGTGCGCTGTTTTCACAGTAATTACGGTAGTTCCTGCTTGAGACCAGCTCAGTTCAGCATGGCGGAGCTGAGCTGCTCCTGCCTCAGAGCCATTTGGTGCCCCTGAGCTGCACACAGTTCCAGGCACACAGCAGTCCACATTATCATCAAGCAAGCCATAGCACTTTATTCCAAATGCTCCATTCAAAAGCTTTGTCTCCCGCAGGAGCCAGACAGAGATCACAATGGCGGCACAGCCCAGAAAGCCGCACTTTAAAATGACGCAGCTTTTTTTCTGCTGCTATTGCCGAACCAGGAAATCTCTCTACGGCACGCCACCAACAAAGCAAAACTCTGTGTTAAACCCTATTTTTTCTCTGTTTAGAATTAAGCTCTCTCAGGTTTTTAAGTGGATTCAGCCCATCACGTTGGCGCGCCAATCTGTAGTAATAGGGGCGGCCGGCTGTGTCCTCCCTGTACCCGGCCACCCGCATGGCCCAGCTTAAGCCCTGAAATAATTACACGAAAACTGTTTTCTTTTAATCACTGCCTGGCCCATTATTGGCTAGCTCTTACATATCGACCTAACCCATTTCTGATAATCTGTGTAGCACCCCAAGGTGCGCTTACCGGGGAGATTCTAGCCTGTGTCTGTCTGGAATGCGGGCATCATGGTGGCTCCCTGACTCAGCTTCTCTCTCCCAGAATCCTGTTCTGTTTACTCCACCCACGTAAGGGTTGGCCTATCAATGAGCTCAGGCAGTTTCTTTATTTTAACCAATGAAATCAACAGATTGATATATGACACTCCCACACATTTTGACTTTTTCTTCCTCCTTAATTTTCTCATTTCTTAGTGGAAGGTGTTACTGCTCACTTGACCTGCTCTCTCAATGTTCTCTGTCTTCTTGCTCAGATATGACTTGATTACATTCACAGATGATCACACATTCACAGCACATGGTCTTCACAACCCATCTTCCTCATTGACATCACAATTAGTAAAAACATCTGTTTCTATCCTGATGTTTAACTTAGTCTTCATGTGTGTGTGTTTATTTCAAGAGAGGGTTTCTCTGTGTAACATTCTTGGCTGTCCTGGAACTCTCTTTGTAGACCAGGTTAGCTTTGATCTCACAGAGGTCTGTCTGCCTCTGCCTCCTGCAGCAGTATTGGTGGGCAGAAAGAACAGGAAAGCCAGCTCTCCATTGGAAGCCAGCTAGCCAGACAAGGAGGAAGCAGGAAAGCAGGATGGACAGTCAATCTTAGATGAAATAGCAAGCCTCAGGGCAACACATAGATTAATAGAAATGGATTGGAAGAAAAAAAAACTAACTAGAAACAAGCCTAAGCTAAGTCCAAGCATTGATAACTAATAATAAATCTCTGTGTCATGATTTGGGGTTTGTGGTCCAAAAAAGCCTGCTATACCTTACAGATGAATTTTACCAACGCATTTTCTCAAATGAGGCTTCTTCTGTTCTGATGACTCTGGCTTGTATCAAATTGACATAAAACCAGCTAGTACAAATACTTTAAACCATAGTGAAAGAATTTGCTTCATCCTTTGGGACATTACAGATAAATATTGTGTAACTGTGTACATCACTGAAGTACATTGTATTGGGTGGAATCAGCTAAGAGCAAACAGCTGAATCCTATCCAATATGGCTCATTCATTTAACTTAAAAAGTTGAATTCAGAAACGTAGCAGAAAGGTGGTCTTCCATGAACTTAGGACTGGACATCCAATGTTGATGACACTTCTTAATGGCCGACTAACTGGATTAAAAACAAAATCTAAAGTTAAAACCAATAAACCAACCAAACACAAAAGATTGATTCAAGTAATGTGAGGTGAATGGCCCAGCATAAAAGAGGAAGATATGGAAAAGTCACAATTCCAAAAGCTGCTTGTTCTAAATGATAAATGTGATGGGTGGACCAGAATTTTTTTTCCCTATGGATATCCAGCTTAGAGTCATTGGCTAAAAATCATTAATGGGTTTAGAACAAATTCATGTCCCCAGCCAGTCTTCAGCAGAAACTAGAATGTAGGTTTGACCATGGAGAGTATTGTGATATTGATTAAAATGTAAGCTTTCTTTAGCTGAACTGAGAATTTAATTAAGCGGTCTTATTTTAAAATGAACACTAATTAAGACAGCAAGATCTGTAAGTTAACTACTTGGCATTAATGTTATCTACTGATTAGCTATGGGTACAGACTTTCTACAACACTTTTGACTATAAAAGGAAGAATATAGGGCTGAATTTGTGTAAATTTCAGTGTAGTAACTACCTTCTATAATGCCGAGATTTACCACCAATTTCCTGCAATACCTTATCAATTTACAGGCTTCCCAACATGTTATCATGGCCATGGCTGATGAAAAAGTCTCTTCTAAAATCATTGATATTTCTCATAAAATTGTATACAAAATCGAAAAAAAGCAACAATAACAACAACAAAAACCTAGGACTTGTTTTATAATTTATCCTTTTTTGCAAAATTAGGATATGAAAATTAATTCCTTAACGTAACACAGCTAAGATTTCACATGCAAGTTTTTGTCTTCTACTTTGATGCAGGAAATAGATTACATCCAGTCACCAAGAGACAAAGAAAATAGAGACATCAGAAAGGCATACTGAAGGAACACGATAGAAGACGAGTGATTATGAAACGCTGAGATCTTCTTCACCAGACAGCATGTATAGCAGCTACTGGGCCAGGTACAACATTTGCTGTCAATGCCAGCAAACCAGTGGCCACTTACCCAGATGCTGTCATTCTCCCTGTGAATATGGCAGTCTTTCTGAGAGAGTCGTTGCTGAGGTATGGTCACATTAGTCTTAATGAACATTTAGTCTTTTTTGTTGTTGTTGTTGTTTGTCGAGACAGTGTTTCTCTGTAGCTTTGGAGCCTGTCCTGGAACTAGCTCTTGTAGATGAGGCTGGCCCTGAGCTCACAGAGATGCACCTGCTCTGCCTCCCGAGTGCTGGGATTAAAGGCGTGCGCCACCGCTGCCCAGCTACATTTAACTTTGATATTGTTGTCTGACACTATTTGTTCTTAACTTCCACTTTTCCCTTAATACCTCAGTCACAAAACTAAAGCATGTAATGTAGAATGAAGGCATCAGACAACTTAGGATAATGTATAATTTAGTACAAAGATAGGCTAACTAACCAAGACTTTCCACTTTAGCTTTGATATTTTTTAATCACATTTGAAATGATAATAAAAAAAAATGTACCTAAGATCAGCCTACTAGCCTGGTGGAATTTGGTGGGGTCTCTCTGTGAATTGTAGATACTCCCCCTTGTAATCTGGATCTTACTCCTAAAGCTATATTCCTACATGAATAAGATTACTCTTATGATGGTCTTTGACCTTGGTGGTCTCCTAATGGCTCTCTACTTTCAGGTTCTATTATTAGGAGCAAATGAGGTTTAGGGGAGAGGCACAATTCTGACCAATATAGATAACAAGGTGCAGAACTGATATCCAGAGATCAGTCAAGGCCACAATTTGAATTCCCCTAGACACAGGGTATCCATTTAAAATAAAAAAAAATACTAGTTTAATTTGTATTTTAGATAAAGAAGGATTACTTTTGAGTGTATTACAATATAATATGTGGGGTATAAAATAAAATTTTATTCATTGTTTCCATGAAGTCCCAACCTAACTTTGCTTATTGAGGTTTATTTGCTAACTCAGGAAAACTTACACGGGAGAAAAATCACCCAGAGAAAATTAACAGAATCACCTAGATTTAAGCTAAAGTATATCATTGTTACGGTAACTATTATGTCAAAATTCTGTTATGATTTCGCACCATTGCAATGTTGGTTTGCTCTTCCTTATGCATCCTTGTATAAACTACATAATGCATGCAGTGAACTGACACAGTCCAGCTACAAATCCAGTGCTGCCTCTTCAACAGTCTGAGCACTGACAGGCTTCTTTACCAAGAGGTGATATTCAACTGAAGTAATGTTCTTTGCAATTGCCAGAGTGCAGGTGTCCATCTTGACTAGATCACCCACTGTAGAAGGAGCTGCAGGCAGCATTCCCACCCGGCTCCTGGCCACCTGACTAGCTTATGCCCTGAAATAATTACACAGAAACTGTAGTCTTTTAAACACTGCCTGGCCCATTAGTTTCAGCCTCTTCTTGGCTAACTCTCACATCTTGACTAACCCATTTCTAATCATCTGTGTAGCACCAGTCTTACCGGGAAAGATTCAGCATGTCTGACCTGGCAGCTTGCTCCATCGCATCTTGGTCTGGAGCTTCATTGCATCTGGCCCAGAGAGGAGAGGCATGGCATGGTGTCTGCTTCACTTCCCTTCTTCCCAGCATTCTGTTCTGTTTACTCCGCCTCCCTAATTTTTTGTCCTATCAAGGGCCAAGGCAGTTTCTTTATTAACCAATGAAATCAACTCAAAACAGAAGACTCCCACATCAACCAACATACTTTGAATAGCATCAAAATAAACTGGAAGAGATCCCAGGCAGCAGCCACACTGGGATGCAAGGTTAAAAGGATAGATGTCTTCCTGCTTCATTCTTCAGCTCACTTTACTTTGATCGTTTTCAATACCCATGTGCTCTTAAATTTGAAAAGTGGTGTGTGCAAGTCTGTCACAGAGGGCAATGATTGCCAACAATCAATGATCATGATCAGACAGAAGAAGAGACCCATGTGAGGAGCTATGGTGTTCTTTCTGGAATACAGCGTTGAAGCCTGAAATGGTGAGAGAGATCAAGGAAGTCATTTTGTTTTCTATCTGTGTTGTGTGGGTGATTCCCTGAAGCAAGACACTATATAGCTTGATAAGGAAGAATCAGGAAAAAAATAAAAGAATAAATCTGAGAGATAATTCTTATTTTAAGGGTGTCCTTATGATTTGCATAATAAAGGAGAAGGACAGTTCATTAACAAAGGAACTGATAAACCACCCAGAGCCTGTTTTAAAAGAAGTGATAATAATTCCGTGTCTCCCTGAGAAAGAGGGCCAAGTAGCCACACAGTGTCAACAAATCCGTTTGAGAACATCACAGAGCATGCTGTGAAAAGCCACAGAGCCTTCTGATTTAATTAAAGCAGGAAAAAAAAAATAAAGACTTTTCTAGTTTACATGTCCAGATCATAGAAAGAGTTCTACAGGAAATGTAAATTGTTTTCTAACACCATCTTAGGAGCCTCTACAGTTACAAAGCCCCAGTTCTACAGCACAATTTCCCATTTCTCCAGGGATATTGTCCAATGAGCTGACAAGGACCAGCATATCTGAAGGCTAGAGGAAGTGGGCAGCTTTGATCAGAATCGACAGGCATAGATCTCCCTTGGGTGATAAATGATTCACTGCTGAGGAAAAAAGGGATGCAATCTTTCATTATGTATGACATTCGTCAGCAAGAGGAAGCTTTGGCCTGAATGGAGAATGATTTCATATTAGAACCCCTCATGTAGCCAAGATTACACTGAGTTTAAAGCAAATCCAGGCCTAAAAAAAAAAAAAAAAAAAAAAAAAACAAGTTTGGCGCAGGCTCTTAAGTTTAAATGGATGCTCAGTTAAACATAATCATTAAGAGTTTGAAAACCTGTTGGGAAGAACCCAGATAACTATATGACTAGACCAATGTTGGTTTTATATGAAGCTCCATTTCTTGATCATGTTATTTTTCACGCTAAAATGTTGTTAAGACAAACTTGGAAACTAAGAATAATTACCTAAGTAGAGAAAAGAGGGAAGAGACATGGGGTGGGGTAACTGCCTTACTGAGAAAGTTGGTACTCTATGTAGACTAGACAAACAGATGCCATGTGTCACTTGGAGGTATGAAACAAGCAAAGAGGAAACTCTCCAATGAAAATTATGTGATAATCTTTCTTGTGTCTGGGGAGAGGTTACAGGGAGGAGGTAGGCCTAGGGATTTGGAGAGTAGACCATGGTTGGCTGCTCTACCTCAGAAAAACTTCCACATGCTGTCTGCTTTAGGTTGAGCGAACCTGAGCTTCACGGCATTCTCCATCTCCCACTAGAAATGCTGAGATTAAAACTTGGCATACTGCTGTGTTAGGCTTTTCTGTATGTCCTAAAACTCTGACGTCAGGGTGTGAGGTTAGTGGGGCAAGAACTTTACCCACAGGCAATATTTGTGTATTTCCAGTTTAAAAATATGTTTATTGGTGAAGCCACACAGGATGTGGAAGACAGTTTAGGTTTGGAATATAATTTAGATTCTTTAATGTGCTGATTATATCAAACAGGGCTATTTTCATCAGACTTTCTATAAATGGAATACCCAATATTATATGGTGCACAGACATACTTGTATATGCACATAGACAAAACCAAAACCAAACCCTCCTAATTAAATCAGATGCATATGTGATTTTATACCCAATGCATATGTGTTCTGGAGAAGAAATCATCAAAAGCACCTCTCTAATTGACACTTTGTATAGAGGAGAAAGATTTGAAAATGGGGACCTAGATAATAGAGAAAGGGGCGCAAGTAGTAGAACATGGTCCACAACCCATGTGTTCTTTCCAAATTTAGGGTTCTGTCTGAGATTTCATGATTTCTCTTAAAAATCAAAGACATTCCTAAATTCATATGCCACATCCAGTGCCAGACTTTTCCAAATCATTCCAAGGAAACATTCCTTTGTAGAGCGGCCAGTGTGATCTAACCAGCTGCAGCCCAATTCCATCTCTTCCTCCACCTTCACATCAAAGTCAAGGGTAAAAGGGGGTGATGATATCAAAGCTACTGACTTGGAACAAGACAATGAAAAAATACTGTTCTAAATCTGAATGCCTTTACAACATGGGCAAGTCACACACAAACACATACACATTCACACTCCTACTTACACATATACATAGAGACATATACAAATGCACACATAGATACACAGACACAGATACACATACATGCACACACATACACACAACATAGAAACAAAGACATACATACAGACACACCCACAAAACACAGACACACACACATATCTCTATCTATCTATCTATCTATCTATCTATCTATCTATCTATCTATCATCTATCTATCTATCTATCTATCTATCTATCTATCTATCTATCTATCTATCTATCTATCTATCTATCATCTATCGAGAAATAGCACAACCCACCCAGTGAGTAGGGCCAGCTAAGTGGATTTCAGAAGGATATTTGACTAGTTGCCTCACTATTACTGGGATAAACATCATGACCAGAGTAACTTAAGGAAGAAAGAGTTAGATTTAGCTTACAGTCCCAGAGGGTAAGAGTTCATGGTGGCAGAGCAGGAGTGTGGCAGTTGGAGCAGGTAGCTGAGGACTCACATCTTGAACAAGCACAAAGTCAGCCACCAGTGATGTTCTTCCTCCAACAAAGCCATACTTCCTAGACCTCAACAAACACTGCCAGCAACTAGAAACAAAGCATTCACCTGCTCAAGCCTGTGGGAGACTTTCTCCTTCACACCACTGCAGTACTTAACTGAACTGCTGGCAAGCTAAAACGAAAGTGCTGAGGATGAGTTATGACTTGAAATCACTAAAATTGCCCGTGATTACTTTATATTAATATTAAGCATGAAAGGTAGCACCTGATGCGCCCTTTTGTGTTTGTCTTAGAATCCTTTGGCTGGAAAGTGCTTTTGGAAAGTACTTCATCTTCTAGCACAACAGCTAAAGTAAGGACCAATTTCCCTGCAGGCCGACATCAAGCATCTAGGTGCTAAGTGCTTTACTCAAGTGAGATGAAGGAACTCTCAAGGCGGCTGATGATGAAAAGGAGGCACCTCTACAACCATTTCATCGGGAGGATGCTGGGGTAGAGATAAACTCACTTCTATGCCCCAGGATACAAGGAAATCATGTGTACAAAGTCACATTAATGTCCAAGTTGAACCAACACCTGGGGCTGTATTTCACCATTTCTTAAAGCTCTTGACCATCCCTAAGTATTAAATATATTTTTTAGTTTGGTGTTCTATGAACTACTTTTAGAAAGGGATGACCTAATGTTTTATACTTATTGTATATATAACAAAAAATGAAACTGCAATTTAATGATATACTCATTGTCACTTCATGCCTTAATTTAAGAGTTTGAAATTGCCAAAAGTAAAACAGACGTGGTATTCAATAAATCTTTGAACTTAATATGTTAAAATAGTCCAACCTCTCAAAATATATAAGCATTTAAAATTAAACATGCTAATCAACTTGCATCTGTAGTTGAATACAGAAACACTGTTGACTCAAGAAAATGCAATAAAGCCTATGGCACAGGTGAATAACGGTATGACACTCAGTAGAGTGTGAAAAATTAGCGTAGAATTAAGTTGTTTTATCTAATATAATAGGTTGATGAAGGAGAGAGAGAGAGAGAGAGAGAGAGAGAGAGAGAGAGAGAGAGAGAGAGAGAAACAGAATGAGAGAGTACTTGTAAGCAAGAAGATCTGCCAAAAAGGAGGTGTCTCTTTACTAGCTGCTAGAGGAGATGAACAGAAAATGAATTGGAGAGACCAAGAATTCAGATTTAGTGCTTTCTATTGGTTGAAGACCCTGGTCAACAGAACATTGATAAAAAGTATTTTCCTCAGATAGAAGGCCAGTCTGAATACAGGCTACAGAAGTAAGAACAAACAGATAATTTGGGAGCAGTATTGGCCAAACATTCCACATGGTCCACGCTTGTATGTTGACATAGACATTTAGATTTATAGTTTTTCTTCACTGTCAGTATAACACTGGCTCTGGAACTCTTTGTTAACACTACAATATGGGTGTCCTCAAGTCCCTTCTATAAACAGTATAGGACCTGCATATGAACTACATAGTGTTACATAAATAGTTATATTGCATAATTTAGGGGGAAATAGGAAAACTTAGTATGAACATGTTCAAGAAGATGTATTCTTTCTTCCAATTTTTGTCTATTAAAACGTAGCTTGATCCAGGGAGGAAATGATTGACGTGGTGGTCCAACAATGCAATATATAATGCAATATAAACTTGCACACATGGTCTTATAACATCAGTACCAAAGTCATTTTCTTCATTTAGTTTAAGGCAACAGGTCTCAAGTGTTTCTCTCTTTCTCTCTCTGCCCCCCTCTGTGTGTGCATGCATGCGTGCATGTGTGTGTATGTGTAAGCTACAGTAAAAATCATCTTTACCTTAGTCTCACTGTAGACCTTCAGTAATCTTTCCAACCTATATCATGTGCTCTTTTACCATAGATGTTCTCTGTGGCCCATGATTAAACTCACAGGCACACACACATGCCCCCATGCACTGCTCACTGAATCTTTGAGCAATGATTTTACCTGTGAGATGCCCTTTACTCCTTTGTCAATGAGGCCAGACAAGTCCTGGCCTAGCACATTATAGAGTCCTGCCTAAGCCTTGAAGCGCCTATATTCTTTTGCAGATGAAAAGCTGTCGTATTCTCATCCTTTTCCTTGGCTTCAAATAAGAAAGTTACATCATATAAAACTTTCTGGGGGATTCATTATCAGCTCTCTATCTAGAAAAATCTGCAGAACAATTCTGATTACATCTTTAATGACCTACTCTGAAAACTTCCCAAGGCTATATCATAATTAGTTCAGTTTATAATTAGTACATGAAAACAAAAAAAAATTGTTAGAAGTAAATAAGATGAGACTGAGTCTCCTAGAGGTAATTACATCCTTTGCTATACAAAAAGGAGAAGTTACGTTTATCAAGTGCTTTCTATTTTTTAGATTCTAAGCTAGATATGACACAATTGGCTACACATTCTAATCAGCAGTCTTGGATTTATTGTTTGTTTGTTTGTGTGTGTGTGTATGTGTGTGTGTGATTTTAAAGATCAAAACAGAGGTATAAAATGATTTGGTAGTTTGATTTGTTACAAATCTGTGCCCTAGGACTCTTGACCACAATTTTTACATTTCTGACTGCAGGAAAGTTTCTTCATTTTCTGTGTCCACAATTGTCTAGTTATATTTTAGAATATTTAGTATTAGTTGGAGTTTCTTTTTACTCTTTGCTCTTTAAGGGGCTCTCCACCCAGCCCACAAAAATCACACACAGAGAATTAATTCTTATAAATGGCCAATCTTAGCTTGGCTTGTTCCTAGCCAACTTTTCTTAAATTAGTCCACCTATTTTTAGCCTCTGAACTCTTACCTTTCTCTATTTCTGTATATCTTTTCTTTCCTTCTTATTCCATGTCTGGCTATGTGACTGGGTGACTGGCTCTTTCTTTTACTCCTTGATCTTCTCCTTTCCTCCTATTTAATCTGTCTGCAGCCAACCATGCCTATCCTTTCCTTGCCTTGCTATTGGCTGTTCAGTTCTTTATTTGACCAATCAGGTGTTTTAGACAGGCACAGTACTACAGCTTCACAGAGTTAAACAAATGTAACATAAATAATGTGACACATATTTACATCATTAAACAAATGATCCACAGCATGAACAAATGTAATATATCTTTAGCTGATATTCTACAACAATTAGTAGCTCTTCTTTCTAGGAAAAATGAGCAGGAAATGAACAATAGTGGAGAAAAGATCATGAGGGTGGCTTTGTCCTTGGTGTACACAATGTGTCTTGAACAGGTGAATTTGTAGATATCAGTCTTTCTAGAGACACAGAAAATAAGTTATTCAGAGGAGCATGGTGGTGACTTGGAAAAAAAAGAACCTGGGCAAGGTATCCTCGAAAGCAAAGGCTGTGTAGTGTCAGTTATCACAAAGTGACTGTTGATCTTGAAACGGTAAGTTTGGTCTTATATTGTGTGGCTTTAGACATATATAAAGACCTTCAGGTGCACAGTTAAGGAAGGGTCTGTGATGCTGTCTTTAAAGACAACCTTTTCTTAGTTTCTTTTCAGATAGCACCAGTGAACTTGGATGACATCATGGAAGCAGAAGGTACCAACATTCTTAATTGCTTAAATATAAGATTCCTTACTGTGAAATGCCACGATGGAGAATGAGGTCATCCAGCACAACCTCGGGTTTTAGGATGAAAACAAGCAACCTTTCATTTTTCCAAGATGCTTTTATTCACTTTTGTCTTTCCATTATTTGGTCTTTCTGTGGATGCTCTGAGAAGGGTGTGTCCTTTGTCGGCCTGCATTACCCAGTGAAGGAACTGGCAAAGATGAGTTCTAATCAAGAGCCACATGGCTGCATATGAAGAGTTCCTTTTCACTGATTAAATAGAAACCACTTTCTTTAATTAAAACAAATGATTCCTAAAATATTTTAGTATTGTGTATCTACAGCTTAGGGATCAAAGAATTCAAATTTCCTGTTGCAGGATAATTTATATTGGCAACCAGACCACCGGTTGTTCTTTATGGATCTTTTAAATTACATATAAAGAGCTTTGCAATCAGTGGTAATCAGTTTCCAACTTAATTTGCTTCCCATGATGCTATTAGGCAAGGAGTAGGTAGCAGAGTATTAAGTCTCCCGGGTCTCTGATTTCACTCTAACATGTTCCTCTGTAATTATAAGTGCCTGTCATGAAATAAAATCAAGGTTGCATTTTGTTTTGGACAAAAAAAAAAAAACTGCTTATTTTATCAGGGGTGACTGCCATTGATTTCAGCTCTATTTCTGATCAGTACTACCCTGAACCCTGATTCACTGAATCCCAAAACTTGCCTGGAAGGTTTTTACAGGCCAGCTGGTCATACAAAAATTTATGTGCCATCTCTGAGTGACAGATCTCAATGGAGAAGGGCATGTATTCATGTTTGTACACATAAAGCCTTCTCCATTTGTAACCTAAGATAAACACTAATCTATAAAGTCTCTATTCTTTAGAGACCACTGCAGTTCTACATAATTACTTTGTTACTTAGTCAGATTCTTGCACTATTTTAAGACAAGTGAACTAATAGAAAACTATATAAGTTCACTTTCTGTGTGTGTTTCTGTGTATAGATTCTCTCTAAATTCAAATGCTGATAAATCTTCATGGGATGCTCCTTAGAGGCGGGGCCTTTGAAAAGTCATAAAGTTGGGAGGGTAGAGTCTTTAAAAATGCGATTAGTGCCCTCACAATGTCTAGTGTTCTCTTTCTGTACAGGATATATGCTGAGACATTGGTAGTCTTCTGGAAGGAGACCCTCACCCACACTTCCCCTACTGTCATCCTTATCTCAGACCTCTCAGTCACCAGAACTAAGTAAGGTACTTGGCCACTGGGCATTGGTGCAGCACAAACTACTGAGGAGTGTTTTTAATTTAACCTTTTCAGGGACATTGTATATCCTTCAAGGCATCTCAACTGACTGAACTTTTGAAATGTCAATAGTTCTTACATATGCATTTTATTTATATTATCGAGGAACTACCCTGTGACATTTCTTTTCAAATTGAATTTAATAGTTGAACTAGCCGAGGTTCAGAAAATTTAAAGGGTTGAAAGGGGATGTTTCTTCTGTAACCGTAGTACTCAGTCAGAACAGAAAAGGTATCAGAGATATTAGTGAAGGTGTTGCAAGGTCTTTTCTACTCCTACATTGGACCTACTTTTATGAATCTGACTCAAAATAGCTCAGTCTCACTATTTTAGAAACTGAACTGTGATGTTCAGCAGGGATATCAAAGGAAATTCTCCCAGTGACTTCTTCTTTGTCTTAAAGTAAAGCTAAACATTTATAAGAAAAGCCCTAGATTTAAGAATTTTAAGAATAGAAAATAAGAAACATTTAAAACTAGACAATCAGAAACATTGTAAAAAATTGTTACCAAATCTTTAATAATCAAATGATGACCTTATCTCTTTAATCGCTGTGAGCCACTAATCTTGCGGTGGGAGAAGTCTCATTTAAATATAGTTAATAAAACCAGGTGCTATGAACCCAAATCTGTAAACTCAGTAATGACACTAAGACAGGAAGATTAAGGATTTTAGTCGAGTCTTGGCTATACAGCAAGACTGTTTCTAAAACAAATACCACAAAACCAGATGTATTTAATTAATAGTTGATAGTCAAATAAATTATATATACATACCTATGTATATTCTGATATGTATACATAGATATGTACATATACATGTATATTCTGATATGCCACCTTGTTTTCCTGCAAGACCGTCAGCACTGTAGATCACTCAGTCCAAATTTAGGACCTGGGATGTAATTTTCTCTTGTGAAAACCTGATCTTTATAATGTGATGCAATCCTCCTCTATGCAGGGAGAACCAAAGTACCATCTTTAAACTGAAAAGAAAAAATTGTATCTTTATATAAATGATTGCTGGAAGTCGTAACCAGAGCAAATCTGTTCCTGGTATTTTAAGAAGTGAACCTAGTGCATAGGAATCCCTTTGCAGAGAAGCCTGCAGTGCAGAGGCTCTGCAGTGCCCTTTTGTTGTCCCTGACATGGTGCTGCTGCTGCAGCTGCTCACAACAGGCATCTTGGTGGGGAAGGGAAGGTTCACCTTTGTGGAAGAGCATCCATCTGCATTTCCAGGAAAAACAAACATAGTAAGAGTTGAAATGACTATTTTGAAGACAAGATGGAGGCAGGAATAAAGAGAAAGGTTAACCATACCAGCCCTGTGTTGCCATACAGATTTCAATAACAGAGACAGAGATAGTTTAACTTTACATCCTTTCAAGATAAATGACCCCCACTAGAAAGCATATTGCAGCCCGTGTGTGTGTGTGTGTGTGTGTGTGTGTGTGCGTGCGTGTGTGTGTGTGTGTGTGTTCACGTACAGATCAGAGTTCAAAACTAAATGCCTTCCTCAATCTTTCTCCATATTATTTTTTGAACCAGGATCTCTCTTGGGAATTAGTTTACTGATCACCAATGAGGTCCCATGGTCTAGTCTCCTCCTCAGCACTGATGGATTTTCTCTATCTGGATTTTACCTAGGACGTGAGAATCTAAAGTCTGGTCCTCATGCTTGTACAGAGACCTCAACAGAGATATCTCCTCACCACTACCCCTCCAAACCACCATAATTCTTTAACAGCCCATTAAAAACACCAGCTTCCATATACAAAATCAATACTTCTTTGCTCAACACTCAGAGGACAGTTTAGTTTCTTCATATAAACTACCTTGTTAAAAAAAAAAATTCCTTACACTCTAGAGTGCCACGTCCTCTGGTGACTTCTGTGAGCTTCCTGTTGCTTAGGTCTGCAGCACCAGAAACCTCTGTGATCTCCTGCCTCCCCCTACCCTATACAAAAGCAGAAAGTGTAAGTTCCTTTCTTCTCCATCACTGGGGTCACCAGTCAGGTATGGCACTTCTGTGCTCTCTGCCTCCATGCTTGCTCCTCAATATCTGTTTCCTACCCAGATCAGGTAAACATTTGAGAGTGTTAAGTCCCATTCACTTACTTCTCAAAACAAGCCTCTAAAAGATTCATGATGGCATTTAGAAGGCCTCCTACCACCCTCAAGTAAGTCTCTCAGTCATACCCTACAGCAATCACATGTATACTTGTTTGTTTGTTTATTGAGACAGGGTTCTTTGTGCAATAGTACTGGTTGTCCTGGAACTCACTCTGTAGAGCAGGGTGGCCTCTACCTCCCGAGTGCTGGGATTAAAGGCATATGCCACCTCTGCCCAGCTCACTATGATTATTTTTAAGCCTGGCTGGCATTCTCTCACAGGCCACTGAGTTGTTAATATGGCATTCACAGTGAGCATCACTAGACCAATCTCCATCTCTGCAGCTCTAGGTCCAGCTTCCTGGGCCTCACCACATACCTCCAGGTTCCTTTTAAAGAGAATTCTCTAGACTTTGTTGGAACTAGCAATGAGATGCATGATTCACTGACTCGAAATCCAGAGGTAGAGAACGTCAAGTGACTACTGTGACCCTGCAGGGCTACTGATACCTTCTAAGGATGGATGGTCACTGTTCTGCCAAAAGATAATGGAGAAACAAGCTGCTTTCCTTTTCAGTGAGACCTAAATCAAGCAGAACCTGCTCTCAAAACTTCAGGTAGTTTACTGACGGTTGAAGGCAAGAAAACACTGTAAGACATCGATTTGTTATTTTTAAATATTAGTAACATCTTTATAATAATTTAGTCTCTTAGATTAAAAGTGAACCTCACTAATCCTGCCAAGGAGTAAATATTTAAGATGTCTGCTTTTTCTATATCTATAAATAAACACTCAGGTAAATATTTAAATGGTTAATATAATTTAAAATAGTAGTTAGAAATTGCCAACCACTGTGAAATTACCCAACAAAAAATAAGATCCTTTTTGGGAAAATTTGGAAAATGTCATAAAGGATCTAAAAAATGATTTATATAAATGGAGAAATGGGCAACAATGTCACTTTCCCAAGTGGAAGTAACCACATAAATCGGTGATTTTCTCAGCTGTATCTCTCCACTAACAAAATTTCCCTGTGAGTATGTATGTATATAATTCAAATAAAACTAGACAGAAAACTGGAATGTCAAAGTCGTTATTGAATAAGGAAACTGATCTTTCAAGTTCTATACAGTGATGACCCAGGTATGCTGTGGGACAATGAGCTATAACCTGTCACTTGTGCATTAAATAAATGCTGATTGGCCAATAGCCAGGCAGGAAGCATAGGCAGAGCAACCGGGGAGGAGGTAGAGGTGGGGCAATGGGAGTTCTGGGAAGAGGAAAGATTCAGTCTACGGTCATGACCCAGTTGCAGAGGAAGCAAGATAGCAAGATGTGACTGCTTTGATGAAAAAGGTACCAAGTCACGCGGCTAACACAGACAAGAATTATGGGCTAATATAAGTTATAAGAGTTAATAAGTAGCCTGAGCTAATAGGCCAATCAGTTTATAATTAATGTCGGGGTGGACAGGAGCAATACAAAATTCAGAGAGCTGATCACGTTAGTGGGCTACCTGCATGAGTAATGCATCCAAAGCATGCTTACCCACAGTCACAAAGGAACTCAGATACCTTATATGTTTAGGTATGAAATAGAAATAAATAAATTCTGAAAAATATCATAGAAGGAAGTGATCACCATAAATTTAGGTTAGTAAACAATTTTCCCAGTAACACATAAAAGAAAAATTATTCACAGTTGGAAATGAATCCAGCGGAATTCCTAGCTAACACCGAGGCACAACTTAGTGTCAAAAAAGTAAGTTTAGAATGGAGAGATGGCTCAGAGGTTGAGAACACCTGCTGCTCTTCCAGATCACCCATGTTCAGTTCCCAACACCTACAAGATGGCTCACAACTGTCTCTAATTTCAGTCCCAGGAGATCTGTTGCCTTCTTCTGACCTCTGTGGGCACTGCGCTCATGTGGGGTTTAGATGCACATTCAGCCAAAAATACCATACATAAAATAAAAATACATAAATGAGTCAAAGTAAACTTCAAAGAAAGCAAAAGGCAGACCAGCACTACAATATATAATCAAAAATATGTTACATATGTGTTAAGCAGTTCTTTGTAAAAGATCAGCGAGAAAACAAAAAGAAAAGACATTAAGTTAGAAATAAATAAAAGCAAATTAATGAGCTACCACCAAATTAAAACAAATGAAGGAAACAAAAAGAAAAACAAAAATATTTTTTAAAGATAACCTCTAATAATTAGAGTGATGAGAATTCAAATCTGAGATATTTTGTACCTAACATGTGCAACAATCAGGTCTTAATCTTGGAAAAAATATACTAGAAATGCTATGTAAACCAGTGCAATAATTGTGACAATTTAAAGTCATGTTCAGCGTGACGTGCCTTGCGCATGGGAGTTCTAATGCTGAGTGTGTTGTGCCCAGCCCATGGGAGCTCCAATGCTGAGTGTGATGTTCCCTGCGCATGAAAACTCCGTTTCTGTCTGAATTTCCACAAGCGAGCTCTCACATTCACGCTCAAATTGTACAGGAAAGTTATTGACAATGTTTATATGAATTGTGGAAGCTGGTGGTAGCCAACATGGCCACAGAACAGATATGTGTAAGCAAACACAGTTTGGAAACCTGACAGAATGCAGTGTGTGCAATAAAACAACGGACTATTCACTTCTCAGCAGAGGTGAATGGAATTTTTGCTTCAGAAATCTTTCTGCTCCAAATAATTGATTTGCAGTGCTCAAAATACAAGAGCAGCCTTGGGTTTAATGACTAAAATAAAAATGAAACAGATACTCAAAGCAGATCAGGGTCCTTTAGCCCTGTATTAATCAGCTGAAGACACAATGTCTGACAATCTGGCCTACCAGGATAGAGACCATTCCATGGAACTGAAGAATGAAGTCAGACTCTGCCTGGCTTGGAGAAAGGGTGTCTGTGTCCTTATTCCTAAGAACTTTGGCATCAAAGCCACAGGAGGGAAAAGGGAGGGCCTTGGAATTACTTGTCTGAAAGCATTGTCCAGTAGGAACACTGCAGTGATGGTATAGGCTAGCTGATTAGACACAGAGGCCATCGTAAATAGAAAATTTAATTAAAATTTAATTAGAAAACTTAGTATCTAATACTGGCCTAGCAGCTGTTTGCTTGAGTACTGTTGAGTGCACATTCTAGAGGCATAGTAAGAGAAAACGGCAGAGATGCAGAGCTCAGGAGGGTAGCTTGGGCAGCTGCTAGTTCTGAAATCTGCCTTCTCTCCCTAATGTGATTGCCTCCTAAGAGTCAGTTCAGATTGACTGCTCCTTGACTGTGAGAGAGGCAGACAGTGCAAAGAGAAGCAGTAAGACAGCAGGGAAATTAATATTGAGTGAGAGGGAGAACCAGGAAAATAGAACTTTTGTCAGATGAGATATGAATCAGATGTTAAAAATACGCAAAGAATCAGAACCCTACAAAACAACTGTTTTGAAGATATTCAACATATTTGCTGAGATTAATTATTAACATAGGAGAAAAGCAACCCTGGCTGTCGAGAGTTAATTAAAAACAGTATATGTGTATGTCATTCAATATCTAAACAAATTTAGAAGTACAATAATCTTTTCTCTATACAGCTGGATAGGAAATTAATAAAAATGTGCTCCAGAACAAAAGCCAAAGAGACAAAGGAAGAAATCATTAGTGGGGAAAATAAAAGGTGTAGGGTAGAAAGAATTGCCATCCATGAAATATATAGAAAAAACCACAAGCAAAAAAAAAATAATGTTTGCAAACAAGAAGCAAAATAGCTAGGCACAAATTGTCATGATTAAAACCAACTCAGTTCTCTACTAAGCAAGCACAGCAACCCCTCACACACTTAGCTCGTACAATAAAATCTATCAGCACACAACTGGAAACAGTATAGTTAACCTGAAAATATCAAAGGCCAAAAATCTCCGAACTAGTGAGAAACCGTATTACAGCAGAATTCACAGAATCAAAGTTCTTTGATTTATGATAATAACTTTTGTAGAAGAAACAAGAGAAAAGGAAAAAATGATCATTATTAGTTTTTGAGTTATTTTGTCAAAGTGACCTGATTCTAATATGTGAAGAATTACATCACAAAGCTGACAACTATATATCAATTTGTTCATTGTTTTGTCCTAAAATCATTTTAAAATTTTTCAATTTTTTTAAATTTTTCCCACTGTTTATTCAGAATAAAATATTCAAGTATAATGAATCTGATATCACCCAAATGATCATATTTATAATGTCTGATATTAAAGGAGAAACACTATAGGAAGCAAATTTGTGTGGTTGGGCGAGCTAGCTGGCCCAGCCAGGAGATTCATAAAGAAGGAAAGTTGTTTAAAATTATTAGGTGAAGATTTCCCTGGAAAATACAAACAAGTATCTAATCACTCCAGATTCATTATCAAGGACTGACCAAAGACATATCTTGACCCAAATCCAGCTTGGTAAACCAATTAATTTATTGGACTTATTTACAGAACTATGGCCAAGGGCCATATGGGAACATTCTTATGGGAACATAGATGAACCCGAAAGAGTCACATTCATCACTGCAAAATCCTAGCGAACATGAATGACGACACCAGGTCCCAACCCCTCCCTGCCAATTAAACTGTGATCCTCTACATACCCTCTAGCACTGCCAGACTCTTTGCAGCTGGGAATGAATTACAGATACCTGAAGAGAAGTGGAGAGAAGGGTTGGAATATTACCCTCCTTTTTTACTCTCCCTAGCTCCTCTTTCCATGAGTGAACCTCAACAGACCCCACCCCTGTTAAACGTTTCTTGTGAGTCTTCCCAGCTGCTCTAGTGAAGATACTGATAGCTATGGGATGCTTGAGAAGTGGCATTGCATGGTAGAGCCGCAAGAAACCAGTTAAGGGGTTTTAACTATTATTACGTCTTCAAAACACTATGGAATTTGAAACAAACATTACTGATATTTGTAAAGAGTTACTCCACCCTGGGGACATGATTGAAACACACAAGACAGTGCACACAAGAACCTCAAATCCCTAAATGGTAAATAAGCAAATCTCTTGGAAGCATTTTCAAATTCCCCAGGTGTCTCCCTGGAGAGCTGAAAGCGTCACTTTGGGGAGGCATGCCTTCTGTTGCTCTACCCCCACTAGCAGCATTTAACATCCCTGCTCTAATGAGGTACTAATGCTGATGATATTGCCACAAATCCCTGAGGTGGGCCTATCTGCAAAAGGTTGATATCAATTGCTGAAGATTGAGGAACAAAAGAAGAGGGGAGTACATGTGTACTTAATAGGTAGGAGGTTCAACAAGATTCTGGAAGTTAAGCTAGGTTCAGCTTGAGGTTGATAAGGTATTCCAAAGAGTCCTAAATTCTAAGTCTAAAGCTCATAGTCTGGGTCACTATGGAGACAGAAATATAAACATACTGCAGTCACTAACATTCAGCTCATAAATAATTATCTTTCCTTGTCTACTATGTGATGTGTGCTTGTCCCATGGTGATTCCTAAAACCATCAGTCTATACACAAACAGCTGATATTGTTCATATTGTCATCAAAGATCCTGCACTGCTGAGACAGGTGAGTAGGAACTGGGAAAAAGCCTGAGGGGCCATCATGCAAATACAAGAAGGGAACAATACTTTATCTTGTCGTGGATCACTAGTATAGATTTTTCTCTCTGAAAAGAGATTCATTTGCTTTTGTTCAGATTCAAGTAGATAGTAAGGATAAGCATTAGCTCCAAATCTGCTTTGTTTTCCCCGAGGCAACAACATGTAAACCTTTCTGGAAAGCATTGATTAATACTTTTGAGGGCAGAGTTTCAGAAGGCTCTAAGCTTGGGAAGAAACACTTGTGGGACCCACAGCCTATGAGAAGGGTGGTGTTCGGGATACATATGATATGGTAATAAAAGGAAAGAAACAGGCCAGTGGAACAGGGTAGGATGCATGACTTCCTTTCTGGGCAGGTATCAGAAAGACCAAGAGTGCTGGTTTCAGCCATTCTGAGGCTGTAACCCTTTAATACAGTTCCCATTGTGGAGACTCCAACCATACAACTTCTTTTGATGTTACTTCATTGCTCAAATTTTGCTACTATTGTGAATCACAATGTAAATATCTGTGCTCTCCAGTGGCCTGAGGCAACCCCTATGAAAAGGCCATTGGACCCCCATTATATATTAAGAATTTGGGGCTGGAGAGATGGCTCAGAGGTTAATAGCATTGCCTGCTCTTCCAAAGGTCCTGAGTTCAATTCCCAGCAACCACATTGTGGCTCACAACCATCTGTAATGAGGTCTCATACCCTCTTCTGGCCAGCAGGCATACACACAGACAGAATATTGTATACATAATAAATAAATAAATATTTTTTTTAAAAAAAAGAAAATATAACTTGTGTCTCTGACTCCAGACAGCCTGTGATATAGGCCTTTTTATTAAAAGAAACAGTAAACATCAGCAGTGCTAACACGAAAAGGAGACAAAGCCATCATCTGTGATGTTGTAATCGATGTTTGACATGGTCTTCAGGTACTTAAATGGCATTGAAGTTTGAGAACCACTAATTGTGCACACTTGTCTGGGATTTTCTGATTATGAAAACTTAAATTCCATAGATCCCCAACTCTCTCCATTCTGTATTTCCTCCTTTGGTGAATTGTGGTTTCCATGTTCTCGTATGCTTTGGGCTAACCCCATATGCAATAGAACATGCCAACTGCTCCCTAGTTATTAGAGAACATTAGTCTCATTTATTTTAATTTTTATCTGATTTCTATTCTTCTGTGATTTGAGTGGGATGCAGGGCTCAGCCTGCTTCTTGTAGCTTTCTGAGCATCTTTTTTTTTTTTGTATAAAGAGATTTTAAACAATTATACAGTAAGATTCTGAGAAAATCAAGTATCAAATGCAAATATTTGTAGACATTTTCTTTGAAAAGCATTTATGAATGAACATGTTACAAACATGACTAAAATCAATAACAAAGTAATATTTGCAGAAAGATAGGAGGTGAGAGACACCAATAGGCTGGAAGTTATCACCTATACTCATTCCAAAGAGACAAAAGCAGACTTGGATAAATAAAATGAGGAGTGTTATTTTATAAAACCGGGAAGATTTATCAAAGAGTTTCCACATGGCTTAGAAAAATAAGACAATCCTAGGCAACGAAAGTGTCTCTTTTGGGGGCATTATTAGACTATGGAGAATTACATGTACCAGAGTATTTCTTGGTTGTTAGTGGAGTAGATAATGTGCGTGTATGCTAAAAAGAAGAATTTGGTGTGGTCCAGCAGTTATATAATTAGTGTGACCTCTTGCTGTTCTTCAAACACATGAATAGCAAGGTAGACGGAAGCCAACCACAGCATGCCAGAGGTGGTATCTTTGCATAGTCCTTCCCAGAATCCAAATGGGGACTAGGTTAAAGGTCAGGTGGTGTTTTCTACACTTGTTCCTGTATACTTGTGCTGTGGCTGCAGCACTGTTACACAATGCTATAGAAGAGCTATGGGGATGAAATTTAGGACACGTTAACACCAGTTCAGTGTCAACATATATTCATGGAAGTACCGTCGGACAAGATCAAGCGATACACATTGAAATTCCATGGGCCTAACTTTTCTTTCTTTCTTTCTTTCTTTCTTTCTTTCTTTCTTTTTTTCTTTCTTTCTTGTTTTTTTTTAACATCACACTTAGAGGAAACACAGAGGTAGGATAAAGGAATCCTTTTCTGTAAAAAAAAAATCTGTATGTATTAAATCATGGGTGTGTTTAGTGATACTTGAGATGTAAATCACATATGTTTTAGAAACAGTTTTGAAAGGGCTGTTCAGCTGCCATTATCAGGTGAACTTGCTAGCCTGTTAAATGACAGTATGTAAATAAAATCATTCTAAATTGATTTACAAGATACTAAAAGCAGAAATTAAACATTAAGACCACAACCACGACTGACATCGGGGTTCTGACAGGTTAGGTTGACTGTGATATTTTCTTTCAAAACAATTAGGTATTTTTGGAAAGTGTCCCTTATCAGAAATCTGGGACAAATGCCCATGAATAAATCCATGTTTTTGTGCAATGCAGTGTAGCAAGTGACTTGGCATAAAACTGAGGCTAAAACCTAAAAATGTGTATTGAAGGAATTAAAAATATAATTTATGAAATGGTTTCAACGGGCAGCAACAGGATATCCAAGAGGAATCCCAGTGAGAATCTAGTATTGAGAGTATAGCAGAAGCCAGAGGCCCCAAACCAGACTCATTGCAATGAATATTTTCAAAAAGGATTTTCAAAAATGATGTATAGACTGAAGGGTATGTTGTGTGACTCACTGTGACACACTATAGCTTCCAAGATTAGTTTAGGGTTTTTTTTTTCTTTGTTTTCAGGGAGGGGGGACGTTGCAAGGGCATAGGGTGGATATGAAGGGGCAGAGAGATGAGTGAGATCGGGGTGCATGATGTGAAAGCCACAGAGAATCAATAAAACATTTAAAAAAGATAAAGAAAGGAAGGAAGGAAGGAAGGAAGGAAGGAAGGAAGGGAGGGAGGGAGGGAGGGAGGGAGGGAGGAAGGAAGGAAGGAAGGAAGGAAAGAAGGGAGAAATGGTGTCAGATAATCCTACTTTAATTATGGCTTTGAAATCCTGACAGGATCCCAACTGTAGGCACTCAAACACAATGCCTAGTGCTTCTGTGGATAATGGGATGGAATAAGAGATCATTTCCAGGAGGATTGTTTTGGTTTCACCTAAGATAGGGTTCCTGAGCTCAGATTTGAAACAAGGGGTCAAACAAGACTAAACAGACATCTTAACTGGATAACAAATATTTAGGTTTTCAATGTATATGGTAAGCACTGAAAAAAATAAATACACCATAATCCTTCCCACTCCTGTGATCATGTACTCCTCCAATGCATCATGCACAATTCATTAGAAAATGCCCTTGCCATAACTCTCAGCTAAAATCTTTTTGAGTGTTCTTTCAACTGCAAGTCTCACTTTTTTACTTCGACTTCAATACATCCATAAATGGACACAAAAGAAAAAAAATGGTAATAACACAAACAGAAGCTCTCTTCGGAAGAAAGTGGGGGGGGGGGGGGAGGTGGATAGAGCAGTGACATCCACAGGCCACTACTCCAGCTTCCTGTAAATCCTCACGACTTCCAGCTTCAACTTTATCACAGGGGATCTACATCTTCTACAGACTTCTTACTATTCCCACCAAATACTCCTTTTGCAAAAGACTGCCCCCACCCCCAACAGGCGTGGCTCAGTCAAGGCCCCAAGTAGAATCTCTTGTGTGCTTTCAGCTTGCAAGTCAGAGATAAAGAAAAGGGAACCACCTGGGCTGATAAGCAACCATCACTGTGGGTAGTTTGAACACCTAAGTCTGGTCTAAAACTGCTAAACTCCAGATCAAAGGAATCAAGGCTGTGGGTCCTGTTTCCTTTTAATACTCAGAGCAGCTACTACCCACGCCTCCCACATGGCTCTCCAACTCTCACATTCTTACTTTTCAAACACAGAGGACGTGTGTGCATTTTCAAGCAGAACGTGCCCCGAAATAAACACATTCCTGTGCGTTAGGTTTCACAGGAGCCAAACAGTCCTTTAAAATTCTGGTAAATTTCTTGTATATTACTTTTTGACCCCAATTTCAAAATAAGTTGCTTTGGGCTTTGAAATTATAGAGGCAAAATTTAAAAGCAATTTGTTTCCTGTAGCTATTGTATTTTTTTTCCTTCCACACCTCAATCCATTGATTTTTTTTTTTTTCCATCTGACCTGCTTTCATAAAGTGAATCAGCTGTTACTGCTAGCTCCCAGGGTGGGGAGTAGTAGAATCCACAGGCAACCATTAAGTATTCATTATCTTCTCCAAGATAAAATACACCACAACCCAGCAGTTACTGTGTGGCCCTCTTGTCAACACAGCCTCTCTTCTCTCAGGTAGCGAGCAGAATCAGTGGCACAGACTGTTGCAAGTGTGAGTACAGGAAGCCGACAGTACACCCCGCTGAAGTTCAGAAGGCTCCAGTTCAAATCCCAGCTCCCCTAGGAGTCTTGAGAGACTAGCCAACATCTTGAGCTCTGCTTACTCCGTTTGTAATGAGAACATTAACATAGTCTGTGCTAGAAATGCTACATGATTTAAAAAAAAATAGACTCAAGTTCTGTCCTTTGCAGATTTTCCAAAAATGCAAGCTACCATGGGGCTTGAGCTATAGCGCTCTCTCATTTTCAAGTTTACTATCTGAGAAGAAGAATGAATTGGATAGAAACAAACACTGTTGTGAGAAAATATGCTTTCAGGCCCTTAGACAACTCTAAAGGACTGAGTATACACAGATGACATCAGTGTGTTGCTATTACTACCAAGAGAGGGGCTAATTCAAGAATGCCTAGCTACATTTCCTTATGTGTAGAGCATGTCTTCAATTTTTCATGACTCTTTTGGGGTTTAATGAACTGTTTGTTCAAATAAACATTTAGAATAATCATTTGCTATTTTGAGTGCATGTTTATTAGCATGTGGGTGGGTTTGCATGAGTGCATGTTCTCACAGAAACCAGAGGCATCAGGTCTCTTGCAGCTGGGGTTAGAGGTGGTTGTGAGGAGTTGCAGGTGGTTATGGATGGTGGTAACCAGTGGTAAGCAAACCTGAGTCATTTGCAAGAGTAGATTATGCTCTTAACCGCTGAGCCAAACTTTCAAGCCCACGGACTACTTTTAGGAGCATCGGCATGCATCTATAAGCAGAACCACCGCTCGATGACAGACCACTGTCCACACATTCCGGGACTGACGCTGGTACTCGTTCTCTTCTGAAAGCTTCTGCGCACTGAATATGCAAACAAATGGGGAGCTCCCCAAAGTACTCAAGAACGGCCCATGTCATTTGGATTAAGTGAGGGGCTTGAGCTAGAGCGGCAGATCTGAGCCATAGATTTAGATAGTAATGTTTTAGAGGAACTAAATGTTTTAGAGACTATCTTAGCTCACAATTTCCTGCTCGTTAACCATACAAGATTAACTTTGCATGCCGGTGTGTGTGGATTCAGCAAATAGGGAAAAATGAAAAATCTACTAGGGAAGAATTTTGAGATTCATGAAACATTTGAAACTGTTAGTGACTGGTGCTAGCCACCTTTTATTATTATTTTTTATTTTTTGTAAATAACTATTGCTTACAGTTGCAGTTATCTAAATGCATACGAATATTGCAACTGGTATCCTTTTAATACTGAAGAGTTTAAGAAATGCTTCCACACACAGTTCCCATTGTTTTCACTTCCATACTGAAACAAGGAAACTGAATTTCAACAGGCACTGTGAGTGATCCAGGACCTCTGGTTTCAAGAGCAGTGTTTCCTTTCCTGACAGGGGTCAGAGATGTGTCTCCAGACAATGAGGTCACTGGGGCACAGATAAAATCTTCAATCAAAGGATATCTTGTGATCACTTATTTATCTCTTCAGCTGCACTCCCTGAGTTTTTCTTAGTCTTAAAAAATGGCTATGCAGGCTTCAGGGTGTAGAAAGAAAGAACACAGAGGATGATTTTGAAAAGCGAATGAATTAATTGCCTGTGTGTGTCCTCTAAAGAGGCTCTTATGACAAAGCAGATGGTCTATAAAAAAGAGATGATTCTCGGGGCCATCTGATCTTATGCTAAATAGATGATCAGAAGGTGTCCACACGAAAAAAAAAACTAATTGTAATACCAACATTTATAAAACATCACGCTTGCCTCTACTTCCCAACTGGTTCTGTCAAAACCTAGCTGCGATTCTTTCTTCGAGTCGAAATGTGTTATTCTTAAAATAAAAAGCTCTGCACTCAGATGACTGGAGAGGTCCTCTCCTGTGTAGAAAAATGGAAATTCTTGGCTCATCAAAGTGATGCATTAATAATCTTGGCAATAGTTCAGCTTAGCACGGGTACATTCACACTTCCAGTTAAAACTCCTGCCCATATTGGCGTCTTCAGGGATGACAAGCCTCACATGATCCGAAGCTGGTTTTCTCTGTCAGAAACTTAATTGTGTTCTTCTGTGTCTACATGGTGACCTAGATGAATCCATTTCCAGTGTGCAATCTAAGTGGAGTCTTGTTGCAAGCAATTTTCACTTGCACTCTCTGTCAAGTCACAGTGCACACACACTGCAGTCTGTTGAGCTCCCACAGATAAAATCCCATGTTCTGAATTGCACAGCCTCAGAACATGATACAGTTAGCAGCTTCAATTGTCCTTTGTATGTGTTTGAGTTACCATGTGGACCAGCATAGGCATTCTGCATATAATTAGAAATCTTGTTATGTAAAGACTGTGTGCACATGCACACACAGATAGATAGATAGATAGATAGATAGATAGATAGATAGATAGATAGATAGATGATAGATAGATAGATGGATATATAGATGGATAGATAGATTGATGATATATAGATAGATAGATAGATAGATAGATAGATAGATAGATAGATAGATGATAGATAGATAGGGAATGCACGCATGCACAGCTGGCATGACAGGTAATTACACACCATCACATGGATGCTGGGATTTGACTCATGTCATCTGTGAGAGCAGCAAGTGGTCTAAACCACTAAGCTACTTTCTTCGACCCATTCTGTGTTATTTGAAGCAAACTACTGAGTACTGTTATTAACAGAGCTGACGGGTTATCTAGCTGCTCACCACTTTCCGTGAACCACACACTTATGTATGGTTTCATTTGTTTCTTACAATCATCTGATCAGTTTAGTAATTATATTGTTTCTCATAGATCTGAGATTCAACTGAATCTGTTCACAACCAAATCCATTAGCCACTGCACTATGATACCCATAAAATAAACTAAATAAATGGCTCATGTTGATGAGTGAAATGTTATTTGCCTTCATTTTTGTACTTTGAAATGTGATTTTTATAATTGTATGGTTAATTTTTCTCAGTCACTATATACATTGTATAGATCTCTTCAAAGCATTCCCTCAGCCTTTTTACTCACTTCAATTCCTAGGTGAAACATTCATAGCATTTTTCATAATCTTGCTACCTTTTGAAACTGCTTTGCCACATTAACAAGTTTTGCACTAACATCAAATTAGCTTTTTAAATTTCCTGTACATCTGTCACATCTGCTATCCAGATAGCATGCAAATAGTATACAAGGGAACATTTCCAAAGCAAACAAACAAATGTGCTCTGAATGTAGAAGCTTGGGGGATGTCAGTTACAAGGTAGGCTATGAGGAGGAAGGAGGGAGAAGCCCACAGTATATTTAAATATTTAAATAACTGGATGTGTCTGGCCGAGAAGCTGGTCTTCTTGGTACACTGGCTGCTCACAATGTTGGAGGAATTTTCTTTGCTAATCCTTTGCTTTTTACACAAGGCAAGAAAGTTTCTCCTTCCCTCACTCTGAACTGGGCTGCCACAGCCTCTCAGAATGGCTCATTCATCCAAATCTAGCAGATAGTGAGAGTTTCTGGAAACTTGGACCAACTACAGAGTGACATACTAAATGACCTGCTGAAATCGAATTCTGAGGGCACCCTCCCTCAGGAGTCTGGGTCACTTCATGGCTTTTAACTCTCCACCACTTTCGAAAGCCCCATGCCACTAAATCAGCCTAAGGGTCACTTGCAGTCATGGTGGAATTGAAGCATCATTCTCCTTTCTGATTGGACATGAAGTTCTCCAGCTTGTTGATGACATAACCTTTTGTCCATTCACCTTTGAACACTACTAACAATTCAGTACAGAAAAGTTGGTGTGACATTGGTTTCTAGAGGTCATCTCTGAAAGTTTATATGCATAAACTTCTCTCTGAGAGGGAAAAGATTATAAATGAGTTTCCTGGGTATAATGGCAAGATGATTAACTGCAGAATTTTCTACACATGATCCAGGATACCTTAGTAGCATAAATGGGGGGAGAATTATTTCTTAAGGCACTTTAATATTGACCAGGCAATGGTTGAGCACACTTTTCATCCCAGCACTTGGGAGGCAGAGGCAGGTCGATCTCTGTGAGTTCATGGTCAGCCTGATATACAGAGAGAGTTCCAGGACAGGCCCCAAAGTTACCGAGAAACCTTGTCTCCAAAAACCACCCCTCCCAAACAAAGAGAGATAAAAAGGCACTCTATTATGATAATATGATTCTCTCTTCTCTTTAGAATGCCTTAAATGATCTCTGGATTAATTTACTTTGTAATTCATAATCCGACCATCCCAATCACAGTAAAATTAGTACAATTATTTTATAAGTTTTGAAATAAATTCAATCAAAAAAGTTTTGTCAATTTTATCAATTTATACTAAGTGGGTTCAAGGGAATGTAAAGTGCTTCATTATAAGCAATAAGGTCCCTTGGAATAAACTTTAAAATGGGGGCTGAAGAGATGGCTCAGCAGTTAAGAGCACTGACTGTTCTTCCATAAAATCTGGTTTCAGTTCCCAGCACCCATGTAGCATCTCACAACTGTCTTTAACTCAGTATGGGATCTGATACCTTCATAGAGACATAGATGTAACCAAAACATCAATGCATAAAAATAAGATTAAATAAGTAATTGAAAAATGTTAAAATGGAATTAGCTACTGTAAGACTCAAAATATTTGAGAACTTTTAAAAAACTAAATCAATGTTTTCTGAGTATGAGTTATATATAAGGATATGGCTTAGAGCAATACCTCTGGAATTTTTAATTTATAAGAGAAACAAGTATTCTTTAAAAATCCTAGGAAAGATGTTCTGATGGAAGCATGTAGATCATGCAGGAGTAGGGTAGGGAGGGAGATTTTTCGTCTCTCTACTGGGACCCCTCTCAGCTGGACAATAAACATGCTACCAGCTTCACTAGTAAAGGAAAATCTCATTGATAGTGCCAATTCTCTCTGCTTCTTGCTCTCTCTTGCTCTCACAGTGTGGAGCAAACTCCAACAAGCAGTCTATCAAACTCCTTGTCTACATTTCTTTCACTTGACTGAGACTTCTATGATGGGGTTTTGTGCTCTACCAGAACCCCAAAATAGACGTCAGCCAAGGAGAACCCCTCATAATAATGATCACAGGTTAATGCTTCCTATTTTTTCAATAGCAACCTTTTCTTGCTTTTGAATTCCAATTTCATGGCTTCTTGTCTACCCTCATCCTGTTTCCTGATTCACAGAAAATAATCTCCTGTTAGACTTATTAATACAAAACCTTTCTAAAAGAAAATATCAGAAACATATAATTTAAATGCATATGTTTGGATGTTAATTTGCCGGTGACTGCTTTTTACATAATGAGAAAGTTTTCTTGCCATGAAGGTTTTTGGGAAAAAACAGTTTTAGCCTGGCAGAAACAAAGAAGAAGCACCCTTGCTTTCCTTTTTGTAATCTCTATTTGTTTGAGAATAATGATGCTAGTAATCTTGCTTAGAAATTCTGGGAAGGTAGCTCCAATGTTTTCGTGTCTTTTGAGTAAAGATCGTGTCCTTTCTGCCTGAAAGCATGTGCACTTGGGAAAAGAAAATAATGGATTTGAAGAAAGTTGTGTCAGCACGGGAGGCAGAAACTGGTGATCCGATGTGAACTGACACCTGTCAAGGTGACTTAGTGCCCTCTTGTCTTGGGTCAAGATGGAGGTGCTGACGCAAAGAGGCTCTCGAACAGTTTGTGTGAAAAGGCATTAAGGAAATCTTTTGTTTCCACAAATATTGAACCTAAAAGATATCTTGAATAAAATGAAATGAGATCTGGAAGGGTCAGAAAACAAAACAAAATAAATCTGCATAAAAACCAAACTACTGAAATTTTGTCAGTGGAAAAAGAAAATGACATAGCTATTTATGTATATATTTTATAAACTAACTTTAATTTCCTTCTTATGAAGTTGGAAATATTGTAAAAACTTTGGAAAATGAAAGAGAAAAAAAGGAAAATGAATAGTTTTTTTTTTAAACAAATGAATTGGCCAAGTTGGTATCTCTGTGCACATATGTATACGGCTGAGCTTCCACACTCCTTTAAAAAATATTCACCTATACCATGGATGTGTTTCAGTCTCCTGTTCTCAGTTATACTTTAAAGATTTAGATTAGTGTACATTTCGTTTCCTTAATTATTTTCCTGTTGCTATGATAAAATTCCCCTATAAAAGCCACCATGGAAGGAAGTGTTTATTCTGGCACACAGCTCAAGGCTATGGTCTCTAACAGTCAACAAGTCACAGAGGCGGGAGCCTGGGGCATCTACTCACACAGCATCCGTAGCTGGGAAACAGAATGACGGATGCCAGTGCTCAGCTCACTTTCTCTGTCTAAGGCAGTTTGGCACTCTGGCCCATGGCTTGTTTCCACTCACAAGAGCTGGCCTTCTTAACTTAATCGGCATAGTCAAGACATTACCCATCATGTGTGATCAGAGGCCCATCAAGTTGAAAACTGAGATTAACCACCACAATTGGAACAACAAATACAAATTGTCATCTATGCAGTAAAGATTAGAACACAAATTATGAACAACACAGTGTCTTATCTCAAATATGTGTGTGTGCATGCGTATAGTTTTATAAATATATTCAGATTATAAAATAGTAGAGAAGCCGGGTGTAGTAGTGTACATAATCTCAGCCCCTGGGAGGAAGAGGTGAGTAAATTTCACTGAGTTTCCTCTACATTATGAGTTCCATGTTAGCTTGAGCAATAGAGAGGGACCCTTTCTCAAAACAAACAAACAAATAAATGTTATAGATTCATTTCATAAACTTCAGTAATAATAAAGAGCAAGATAAGAAAATTATTAAAATAAATACAACCTAAACAAATGGTAAAATTCAGTATCTATCATCTGTCTATGACTTATTTGATGGGAATGAAAGTTCTGTCATGTGGGAATTACATCTATTTGTACATTTTATGCTTTGTAAACATCTGATATTCCTGTAACACAAAAAAAGATTACCTGGTTGGGCAGTGGTGGCACACACTTTTTGTTCCAGCACTTGGGAGGTAGAAGAAGGACAGCCAAGAATGTTACAAAGAGAAACTTGATAAAAACAGAACAACAACAACCCAATAAAACAAAACAAAACGAGTATCAAATTTCTCAATGATAAAAGGCTACTTTAAAATAGCAGTGATGTGCTTCACATACTGGCATGTGTCTCTTATCTCAGCACTTAGAAGGTAGCAACAGGCAACTCTGTGAATTAAAGGCCAGTCTTCTCTATATAGTGAGTTCCAAGACATTCATGTAGAAAGACCATGCCTCAAAAACTAACTACATAGCATAATCATGATAATAAACAATTGATGGAATATATATATATATATATATATATATATATATATATTCAGTTGTAGCATTTAATATGTAACACTGGTTTTTCTTAGAGATACGTTTTATTTGTAATATTTTATAGTTATTTAGAATGAATTTATAAAAATGTATCCATTCACAGAGATTTTGACATTCTCTGTGTGTGCTTATGATAGAACATAACAATAAAAATATATGCCAGTGGACTCTTGGCTATCTCCTTTGACAGAATGACAGTCATTTGACTGTGACACTAATGACTAACCTGATGATGCTAGCATGTGTTCTAAACCTCCCTGAACAAAGTCAGTACAATAGTCAGCTGAGTAGTGTACAGACCACTGACGCCTGAACAGTTATTGTTTTTAGCTCACGTTTTGCATATTAACCATTTTTGAGAAAGAACAAGCATATTCATGTTGGCCATAGTCCCTCTTCATCTCACTCATGTGTATAGCAAGCCAGATCCTGAGGCTGCCGTGTTTAAAGACGCCCTTGTCACATACAATCAGTAGTCCCCTAACAGATTGCTCTTTGCGTGATCTTGCGGCATTTTTCTTTAGTCTCACGGGATCTGTTTTACAGAGATTGACTCTCACATGTTAGAACTAGGTTCATTCAAAACATGTGTAGTAACTGTGGTGGTTTGAATGAGAATGGCTTAGAGAGAAACATTTGAATGTTTGGTTCTCAGCTAGTACAACACTTTGAGAAAGATTACCAAGTGTGACCTTGTTAGAAGAGGTGTGTCACTGGGGATGAGCATTGAGGTTGCAAAAGCCCATGCCGAGTCCAATCTCTTTCTCTGCCTTCCATTTGAAGATCAGATACGAGCTCTCAGTTATTACTCCAGTGTCAGGCCTGCCTTGCCACCTTGCTCTTGCTATGATGGTTGCAGACTATCTGTCTGAAATGCTAACCAAATCCCACATAAACGCTTCTAATTTACCTTGGTCACGGCATCTCTTCACAGCAACAAAACAGTAGCTAAGAGAGTAACCATCTGCCAAAAGTAATCACAGAGCGACTCAGTAATCTACCTGTGATGACACAGTTGCAGAGAGATGGAGTAACACTGAGTACTAGTGCACTCTACAAGTGCGAATAATTACAATATAATTAAAATAGGGTCTACTTTTTTTTTTAAATCAGTCAACTCATAATAATGCTTTTCTATGTTTCCCCCCAGAGAAATGATATCAACATTGATTTTTCCTTAAATAGAACATATTGAGTATGGAAACTGGGTTTTTAAAGGTTAATTGGAAATTGACAGGAGAAATCAATAATTAACTCTGAAAAACTAGGGTAGACAGGAGTGAACAAGATAAACCGGGGTGAACAATTCTGGTGACTCTGACAGTGAGGGAAACAAACACAGGGCATTTTTGTTTGCTTGTTTTAGGTCCTTGCTTTCTGCTGATCAACCTTCGGATTTATGAAGCCACAGAGAAGGTGAACTCTCTGCTTCGAGTCTCAGGAAATGCCATTTATAAGTGAACCCAGCTCTCAACATAATAATAAGTGAAAAGGAGCTCAAATCGAAATTTGAAAGACTAACGTTCATATTCCAAGTCCTCCTCTTTCCCAGGATTATCTGATCTATAGCAGGTCATCACATCTGTTAAAATGGAAACAGTCATCACCATTTAATTCTGACTTATTAAGGTAAGGGCATGTCATTGAGGGAACTACAATGTATTTTGATAAATCTTATTTGAAATGAGGAAGCTTAGTATGTAAGGCAGAGTATGGACGGACACACTGGTGTGTATGGTCTACTGCCACCTGACAGCATACTTTCCCATGTTACTCAAAGCCTCTAGACTTTGGCTTCTATTTATGGAACATAATAGATTTTCTAAAGGCTTGTGTATGAATTAAATAGAAAAGTTCATGTGCCATGCTTACCTAAAATATAAGAGATAGTTTAAGTTCCAAGTTTCACTACCTTTTGTTTTGTTATAAGTTTTAGAATAAAAGGAGGAAACAGGACTGGTCATTTTCCTACACAGTCACAGACATATTCTAAGATCTATGTTTCTGATCTCCAACTGTTTCGAAATAAGAGTTTTATGATGGTTTGAATGAGAATGGTATTAGTAGGCTCATAGATTTAATTGCTGGGTCACTAGCAAGTACCACCATTTAAAAGGAAAATGTGTGGCCTTGTTAGAGGTAGTGCGTCACTAGGGGTAGGCTTTGAGGTTTCAGAAATCCAGTCCAGGCCCAGAGTATTGGTCTCCTGCTGCCTACAGATCCAGATGAAGAGCTTCCAGCTGTGTATCCGGGACCCATGTCTACCTGCCTGCCTGTCACCATGTTTTCTGGCATGAGGGTAATGAACTAAACCTCTGATAGTGTAAGCAAATACCAATCAACTACTTTCTTTTACAAGACATGTCATGGCCAGGGTATCTCTTCACAGCAATAGAACATTGACTTAAGACAAGACTTGCACACAATTCTATCCAGTGCCTATATGCTAACAGTGAGACTCGGGAGTTTCCCAGTGATTAGGATGTGTATTTGAACCTCCTCCCAAATTCATTTAGTGGAGTTGGAAGAATATGAGAGGCCATTGGTTGAAAGAAATAAGGCATTAATGCACATCTGCAGAACAATAATGCAGTGTTGGAATGGAAGGGAGGGCAAAACGCAACAGCTAGTATCACAAGGAGGACAGCCTAGCTCTTCTTAAGACTTCACCCTGCTAAGCTGCTTATCTGGTTGTGGAGAAGTATAATCAACAGGGATATTTGTGTTCTGATTCAAAACCAGATACTTTCATTGAGGTCTATCCAGAAACCAGCAGGTTCGTTTGAATTTTTAAGATGAGCTTGTCTCCTTTGCCCAGGAATTATGAATCAAGGGACTATTTTTTATTTTTAAAAATTTTATATATGCAGGAAATTTCACTGCATGTATGTCTATGCACCACATGAATGCAGTTCCAAGGATGCCAGAAGACGACATCAGATCCCCTGGGAGTGGAGCATAGACCTTTGTGAGCTGCTTTGTAAATGCTAGGAATTGAACGCTGGTTCTCTGGAAGAGCAGCCAGTGTTCTCACTTGCTGGGAGAGCTCTCATGCTCTAAGGGACTCTTAAGGAACTTGATTGTGAAGGAAGACAAAAGAAAGACAACAAAGAAGAAAGAAAAGCAAAAATACAGAATGCTGGAGAACTTGAGGATGGGGCAATCAGGAAGATACAGGCATTAGGAGGCTGTAGTGTGAGCGTAAGAGATAGGTCTATTTTTTCAAGTAACTCATGAGGCAAATCAATAGAGAAAAGTACAGTAAAAATATGGGCATTAGCAGATAGAATACCTAAGCAGAGTGGGTCATTCTTGTTATAGATTTATGTAAATGTTCCATGAGACCAAAATAGATTGGGGGCAGAAGGTGAGCTATTCAAGGGCAAGGAGGTGCTCTGTCAATTTCATCTTAGTAAACATTTGCATTGGTTGTTACTTATTTTAGGCATTGTAAAAAGTTTTAAGTAACTTAATTATTAATGGAAACAACTAATTTGAAGTTAGCGATGTTTCAGAATCTAGGGAAATGATGTCTTACTTTAGCCATATTACAGCAGTTTTATGAGCCCGTACTTATAATGATCATGGCATTATTCACCTTACAGCTTATTCTTATTGTTGATAGGTATGTGTATTATCTGTGCATGTTCATGTGTATACACACACAAGTATGTAGATCCATGTACACATGCAAGCATATGGAGTCCAGAGAGACATTTCAGTTGTCTTCCACTGAACTGCACTTTGTTTTTCTAGAGTAGGGCTCTCACTGAAACTGTTCCTAACAGTGTCTGATAGACTAGCAGTCCAAGGAACTTCTGAGATCTACCAGCCTTTATGTTGCGGTCAAAGATATATGGACACCACTGACCTAGTCCATGGGGACACTTGTGCATAAAGTTCCTTCCAGACTAAATAATCTCTTCAGACCCCATCATATGGCTCTTTCCTAAGCATATTTGTGGATAGCTAGAAGATCTTTTTTTTACTTTGCATATACACTGACCTATCCCCCAAATCAAACTGTAACTATCAAAGTGAATTGTAGGAAACTGCCAACAGCTGACCTTTTCTGGGAATCAGTTTAATAGGTTGCCACCCAATGTTTTCTTTGCTTTAAAATACATTGACTTTTACTTTATAGAAATTTCCTGACTTTTTAAGAATTGAGAGGGCTTTCAAAGATGAGGAACTTAGGTGCACAAATTACAGTGTTGTGTTCAGGGAGCTTTTTCTATGTGTGGGAAATTACACCAAGGCTTTTATGTGCTTAAACAGCTTCAGTGTCTATCAAGACCAAAAATCAATCTATAATATCCCTCCACAAACAAAATACATGGAAATTAAATTGAAAATTATAGAGGTTATGTTTTTACTTCTTGCTAAAAAAGACTTATGGATTAGTTCTAAATGAATGCCACTTTAAATCACTTGATTTATAAATCTCCAACCTAATAAAATTCTAATTTATATGCAAAATTTGCTTATTTCTAGAGAAACAAAAATTACTATGATTTAGTAAACTGAAAATATCTCATTAATTGAAAGTATTCAGCAAATCTTTTCTAAGAGAATGACCAACAACCCAAAGGTAATTTTCAGTAAATAATTTTGTTATTAAGATTTGCAAGAATAATTTTGAGCCCCAAACCTTGAAGGCTGATTAAGGAACAATCCATATTAAAATCAATAAATATATAATAAATAGTCTGATTATACGGCTATTCCCAGGATTTCCTAGAATAAAAATATGGAGTGATTTTTCAGTCAGTCAGTTTGAAAAGTACTCTATACCTACCCTGTGCCAAGTACTAAGAGAAAACTCATAGGGAATGCAGAGAATGGAATGTATCTGTTGTGTCTAGTTTAGGTGGCTAAGTAGACAGACACATGCACGGATATAATATAATATGAACGCTGTAATACAGGTATCTTCAAGGGCACTGAATGTACTTGTAAGGCAGTGAATAATTATAACCGGGAAGGGATACACACATGAGTTATATTTCAGCTGTATAGCAATCTTGTGTAGGGGATTATAACGGAAGTTGAAGGAGAAGATTAGAAGAAGATACATGGCTGGTAAAATGAAGGATGAGCCTGGATGGTAAAGTCAATGATTTATGGCTAGAGCACAGTTGAAATGGGAGTTGCACGACAAGAGAGGAAAGACTGGCGATTGGTTTTTAAGCTACTTGTGCGGCTCCATACAGATTCGAGAATGCGGGAGGGAATATTTTAAATTCAGTTGGAGGTAGTGGGAATTTGCTAAAATATCTATAGTAGGGAAACAAGCAGATTAAATTTCAGGAAATAACTTTGTCTCGCTGGGTGCAAATGCGATGAGTCAAACATGTGGAGACCAACATGCTTGACTCATTCATAGTCTATTGTTTTAAATCATGCCTCTTCTGCCCATGCTAATCTTTGACTCTCTCAGTGCACCTCTCTATTCCAGACACATCATTTGGGCCAGATTACCATATACCTATTCAGCTTGGTTCTGCCTTCCTCTTCTTACTACTCACTCTCCTCCCCAGTATATAGCACACTTTCTCTGTCATTCCATACTGTGACAACTTTTCAGGATTGAGTCCAGTTTTTACTACCGATCAAAACAACATGGAATCTTGTAAACAAAGACTCACACTGGGCACAATTCAAATTTGAACCTCTTGGAGCAGAGAAAAAAGCTGAATCAGAATTACTGGAATGAAGCGATCTATTTCTGAATGTCAAGGACACAAAGATGGTATCTAGAATAATTATAAGCATGAACACAGTGACTTGGAAATATTAATTAGGCATCTAGGAGCAGCTGTAAGAACTCTGTGCTTCCTAGAGAGAAATATAAAAGCTGACAGTCAAAATGGCTGCCTGCTAAGATCCTACAAGGTGAGATTCAATGAGAACCAAGGCAACATGCATTCAAGAGCCCATTAAGCCCTGGGAAGACAATAAATAAGGAAGCACTAAGATATATCCAAAGTAGTTAATGAGACCAAATGTCTGAATTAACCCAAGATGGCTGTTCCAGAGGGCATGATGGCTTATAGACTAAAATTGGGAACAGCTTTGCTGGAACCATCAGTAGACTCTACATTTCTTTAACACAAAGTCATCTAATACAAAGGAAATACTCAGGATTTTGCTGGCTTGTTTGTTTGTTTGCTTTTTGCTTTGTTTTTTCAAATCCAATATTAGGTACTGTGTCACATAATCCATTATTCACTGACGTTCGCATCTCCTGCTAATTTCGCTTGCTGTTTTCTTAAATCCAAAATAATGACTTCTTTCATAGATACCGGCCTTAAGTATTTGCCAAATTTCAGAGTTTTTCCAAAGCAGGTTGAAAGAGCCTCCAGACCTTGAGGATCCTTTCTTTTCTTTAAGACACATTGAGTTTGACCCAATGAGAAATCCATGATGCCTGCTTTTAACGATGCCTTCCATTCTTCCTGCAGTACACTGGCTATAATGAATTTATCACATGGCGTACTCACACAGTGCATCTGCTTCATCTTTATTTTAGTACTTCTTCTTGCTTCAAATTGCATGAACTACTGTGCAGAGGAGATAAATAGGGAGACCATCTATGTTCCCGCTAGATGAGAGCTACACTACATTTGGGAAATTTCAATTTGTTCATCTACATATACTTGATTATTCATTAATATTAAAAATATTATGTCCTTCTAATTTCTTATAAGACTTATTTTTTTTCATCATACTCACTTTCACAGGGTCGTTTCCACCAACTCACTCCTCTATTGGAAAATACTCTAAATACTCAAATTCTAATCCTTTATCATGCTACTCAAAAGTTTTCTAAATCTCCCCAAATTATATTTCCTAGAAATTCTACTTTGAACAGTTTCTAGAATACATTGTTGCACATTTGTTATATACCATCTTTTCTTAACTGTGCCTTCTTCTCACTTGTACAAAATTAAACATTGGAATTTCCCTCCCTCTAGAATATCTTTAGCTCATTCTAAATTTTCATCAAAACCCCTATAGTTTTCTACATTAACATTCACGGTATCTGTGTGCTATATTCACGACTTTAGCTATATCTTTGGCAAAAAGAATGCTGCAGATGACTTTAAATTACCATAACAAAAGGACAAGAAAACAAAGAACAAAACATATTGTTTCCTTCCATCTATCAATAGTGATCAATCACCTTACCCCCAGAGCTGAATTTTGAAACCTGTCTCAACAACAATTGAAGAAAACATTTGAATTTGAGAATTTATCCCATGAAAGCATAAAGTAACATTAATAATACTTGCCTGCAGGTCTAATTTATTATTTTTTTCAGAACTAGAATGTTATGTTCAAGAGTGGAAAGAATGGTGATAACAACCATTTCTACAAAGACAATGGACTGCTTCTCAATCCTGCTTGAATCTCTCTGATTCTGTACTTAATAAAACATATCCTTGTATAGAAGTGTAATAGGATGGCCTATATATGGGAAATAAATAGAATATTTCTGCTTGCGGTATTTCTCACTGTATGTTAGAAAAAATGAACATGGGACACACTAAAGACATAATCACACAACACAACTGCAGAACTACCGTTGTTGTAGAGACAAAGACTCATTTCAACAGCCTACAGATAGATTTGTCTAAGAGCAGTTGCTTGGAGGCTTGCACTTATCCCATAAATTGTCTGCCTGGACACAGTTTAAGAAAAAATAAAAACACAGGGAGCAATAAGGTCATTTTCTAATTCCAGCCCTTAAGAACTTTAGAGTAAATTATAGGACATCACCCTTTCTAAAAAAATAACAATTTCAAAATAAAATACAACTATTTTAAAACTATGTATTGAACACATATTTCAGCAGAATTTAGCAGGAAACCTAAACCAATTTGTAATGTCTTTCATCACTATAAGGGCAGTTAGAACACTAAGTTAGATCAGATAGTTAGAGCCGTCAATCCAAAGAACATAACTAAAATACCACTTAAGTCTGGTTAGATATTTCCTTAGTATTGCCAAAAAGACATAGTTTTAATTTACCTCTGCAGAAATACTATGTATGTGTGTGTGTGTGTGTGTGTAGTGTGCATGCATTCTTATATATGCATTTATTGTACATATGTATTAACTATAAAATATATAAATTTAATTTTATTAATTTTTTAATTTTTATTAAGCATATTTGAGGTAAACCTTGCCTGTTAATAATTTAATTATAGTTCCTACATTCTATGGAATAATGCATAATGATTTTTTTTTTAAGTTAATTTATTATGTTTTCCATTATTTAAAACAATTTTCAAATTCAAATACACTTTGATCATATTCTTCCTCTCCCTCAAGTCCCTTCAGATCTTTTCCCCATCCCTACCCACCCAACTTTAAGTTCTTTCTTTAACAAGAAGCAAAAATCCTGTACAACAATAAAATCTTCCAAAACTTAGAAACAAGAAAGTCATACCAAGAAAAGAAAGAAAAAAAGATTGAAAACAAACAAAAAGCCCAACTTGTAACCAAATAAAGCACAGACAAAATCCTGTGGAGTCCAACTATATGTTGTTGGTCAATTACTCCTGAACATGAGGCTTACCCAGAATTAGTTGACATGCTCAGTGTCACTCATCGTAGAAAACTGATTGTCTCTCCCCTAACTGGTATAAGTGATAGTTCAGTTGTTAACCTTTTTTTTTTCTTTTTTTTTTTTTATTTTTAAAAGGCCTATGAGCTTGGAGAGGGGGGAGGGAGAGAAGGAAACAAGAAATTCTGCTCTGGATTTTCATCAAGTTAACTGTTTAGGAAGGGCTGAACACCTGCCAAATTTTCTTCCTAGCAAGCTTTGCAGACTTTTTTTTATTGTTTAGTCCTTATCCTATTTAAAGAAATTGAAGCTAGAAATACAAGATTATGAGGATCATACATGAGAGAATTCTAAGAGAAATGTAAACATTTAAGCAAAATCAAGGAAACCCACAGATGTATATCAAATGGTTCCCAGGTAAATTTCTACATTTACAACTAACATAATCCCTTTAAGTTTCATTTCTTTATAGCATACTTTAAACATTTTATCCACAAAATAGCTGTCTGCACCCCTGGCATGGGCATCTTCACTAAATTTGAACCTGTAAACATTATTCTCTATCCTGAGTCAAGCTGACTCCACACCTCTGGATTCCCTAACACTAGATAACATTCAAAACCATTTTTTAAAAATTATTTGTAATCTATCTATATCCTTCTGTCTGTCAGGCTTGTCACTTAGTGAGTTTGTCTCCCTGTCTATCATCTATTTCTCTCTCTCTCTCTCTCTCTCTCTCTCTCTCTCTCTCTCTCTCTCTCTCCCCCCATCTATAAGCCATCAAGGTCTTTCAGACTCCTCATTCTCGTTCACTGCATTCTATCATACAAGCAGTCACTGAGACAGATGTCATGCTACAGGTTGGGCTGAAGACTGAAAAAAGAAATGAGTGGGGGAATTGTATTCTGAGGTTTGTGTTAGAGGGCATCTGAACAAAGAACTTGTTTACATGAAGATAGCATGTAAGTCACTAATTGTTTTCCTACTGGGGACCAAGAGTGTTCAAAAGCCTTTATGAGGGTGATGATGGACCATAGGTCCACACAATTACACTAATCACAGCCAATTTGCTTTTGAACACAGCATTCAGTAGCATGGAATACTTTACATGTCACTTCAGTAACAAGTGATATTCATCAATATATTGGTGATTTGTTTATTTATTAGCATGTATTGATTTTATGCGATCATTTTCAGAAACCAAGCATCAACAGACATATCCTATTAGTGCCCAATGAGGCTTTGATCATCTCTGAGCAATATAATTAGCCTAAAATTTCTAACCAGATGGGCATGTTCAGAAATAGTTCTTATTGTACATTTCAGTTTCATTAAAGCTGTATAGTGACTTTTTTTGTGGTGGTGGTTGTTCTTGTTACTTTGAGATAGAGTCTCACTCTGCAGCTCGAGCCCTCAAATTCATGGTAATCTCCTGACTCAGCCTCTAAAATGTCAGAACTACAGGTGTGAGCCACTGCACCTACTCTTTTACAGTGATGTTAGTGGCCATTATTCATTGACAATTGAATTACCAGAGTATTTTACATTGTTCTTGATGTGCATCTATTACAGACATATGAGCAAGGCTACTGTTTCTATTTCTAGGTTAGAAATAAAGAAGGAGAGTCCCAGAAATCTGAGCAGATTGGCAAGCATCTCTTTGTGGCTCAGTTGATGAGGAGTAGTGACAGGTTTCAAATGAAGGAATTTTATTCTTAAAGAAAACTCTTAATCACCGCACCATAATGCTTACACACAAAGTGCTTTCTCCCATGTCCTGTTTTGTGTCAAACTTTACACCTAAGGATGCTTTATTCTTTGCAGTTCTCTATTATAAGTCCGTTGACATGTATCATGTGGTAATATCTGGTCCAAAGACTCATCTTGACCCTAGGGTACACACCAAGAGATCTTTGGAAAAACATAAACTTGGCCCATGACAGGCATATTTAAACCCTTGCCTGGAACAGTTTAACTTCAGCAGCCCCATGCTCTTGTAACAAACATCCTTAGGCAAAAAAAAAAAAAAAAAAAATCATGCCGGCATTAGACAGTAACTCAAATTACCGGGGCCTGTAATTGTCCACAATATAGTCGGCCTTCACACTTAAGTGGAAACTTCGGAGTGAAATGAGGGGCTTATGTCTGTGACGAGAAAAGGTGCTGAGCCCAGCTTTTCATGTTCTTGATCGCATGGCACTCTGTACTGGCAGCAAATATCAACCTGGTTGGCTTTGCTCGTGATTGCCAGAATTTTATAAATACTGAATAGCTTGCTTGGACTTTAGTGAAAAAGATTAGAGAATAAGGATCTCAATGATGACAGGAAAGGAAGTATGGAATGAGAAAGTGCTTAGGCTTTGCTTTTCTTAGACTATTTCACAGTATTGCGTGAGGATAATCTATTCATGTTTTACTTGCATAATTAAATTTTTAATTTCAAAGGATTCAATTCTTTCATTACTTCATCAAACATTGATTGGTTATGTAATGTGTCCGACCTGTTGCTCACTTGTGATACAGGAATAAGTAAAATTAAAAGGATAGAATATTTAATTCCTCACATAATTAAAAAACAGAATAGAAGGAAAGACCCTGAGTCCAAACATCTCCTCTGCAGTTACTAAGCTGTGAGACATTGCTTCAAATACGTGCGTCATATCTCAGTGTCCTCATTACAAGTCATTACAATCGCAATAACAGCAACTCTGTTTAAGGGTGGTATTTAAAATTCTATCATGTTAGTATCATGATAGTCTTTGAATAGTGTTGCAATGCTTGACAAGATTTGTGGAAGTTTGGTCCTACAAGTCGACCATCCCTTATCCAAAATCCTAAATCCTTTCAAATCCAAAAGCCTCTTCATGCAAAATGTCACAAATTTATGAAAATAACCCAAATTTGAGAAAACAATGGAGTCTAAAACAACTCTGGTCCCAAGCATTTCAAAGAAGGGCTGTTCAGTGTTTAAACCTATATGATGTTGGTTCCTTCTCTGATTAGACAAATTAGGGTACAGATAGTGATGGTTATGATAACATGGAGATTTTTCATGCATATGCAAGAAACAAATATCACAAAACGGGATATATAGAACAAAAGTAATATAAATGTTTCACTTTTTAAAATGTAGGCCAAAGGCAGGAGAGATAGCTTAGTCTGTGAATGTTTACCTAACAAGCAAAAGGATAGCCCCTAGAAACCACATTTGAAAAAAAAGAAAAGAAAAAGAAAAAGCCAAGCTTGATACTATCCACTTTTAGTTCCAGTACCCGAAAGGCAGAGGTAAGCAAGTCTCTGAGAATTTGAGAGCCACCCCAGTCCACACACATAATGGGTCCCAGGCCAGCCAACAATAATAAGGAAACCTTATTTAAAAAATTTTAAGACATAAAAATAAAACCCTGGCCGGGTATCACGCTTGCAATCTTAGCAGCCAGCGTGAAGGCAGAGACTGGTCTGTTCCTGGGGCCTGCAGGTAAGCCTAGCCTTCCTGGTGAGATAAGCAATTAAAAAAACCCATCAGAGTAGACGGCAGCTGAGGAACGCTTGAGGTTGTCCAGTGGACTTCCGATATATATTTGCAAACACTGTGCACTTTCATATGGCATCCCAACACTCACAGATATGCATGAAGGTGATTCTGGAAGAAAAGTGCCTGGAGACAAGCCCAGTCCCACTGTCTTCTCACTGTAGCCTCGGCTGAGGAAGCTTTCCAATTGTTTTGTGTTGATCGAAAATGAATAATAAAAGATTTGTTTACCTGAAACACTGAAAATGAATGGCACAAATTCATCGTAATGCATGTGCTTGTGAGCACAACTTCCCAACACACCATACCCTCCACCATACCTCCCCACACCATACTCCCCCCACACACCATACCCCACAACCACTATTACCACCCCACCCCCCCCCCACACACACACACGGAGCTTGGAAGTGATCAGAGAAGATGTAAAAAGGGAAAATGTAATTCTACTGTCTTTTGTTCTTTGTTTTTTCCCTCACATCCTGAGAAGACCGTCTTGAACTGTACCAGGAGCTTGGAGTCCATGGTACCGCACAGAACAGAATGATCTCTAAGACAAAATGTCTGGGAGTGTCCATGGTTGTTTTGTAATTTTAAGCAATGTTCTCCTTCCAGAAAAAGAACAAAAGAAAACAAACAAAAAACTTCAGAGAGGGGAAAAAAAGTGTTGGTTGAAGGGAAGGTGCAAGGAGAAATTTGGAAAGCAAAGGTCCCACTTATCTTTCCATTTTTGCATGGAAGACGCTGTTGCATTTAAAGGTATCAGTAGTGTAAAGCAAATTTAGTGGTTGATTCTAGATGCAAAACTACATGAAACCATTTTAAGAAGTCATTCACAACATGTAAGCTAAAATAAGAATGAGTATACAAAAAAATAAAACCTTGATTAAAATTTGAAATGTTGATTAGCTCCAGATCTACTTGAGCCCAAACACCACAGGACTTAGAAGAATTCAAACATCTCTGGAAAGCAAGCTGCATGAAACACTGTTGACCCTGGTATGACCCAGAGACCCCAAAGTGCATTAACCCACCCTACGAGCAGCTTCAAAACACCAAAGAATTGATGTTCAAAGACAAATAAAAATCCAGGGGCTTCTACCAGAGAGCAAAAGCGAAGTGTGACAAACAAATTTCTCTCTTTGTGTGTACTAGGTCATGGTTTCAGAAGAATATCTAAAGTCCCCTCATTTTTAGGCGACAAGCATTGTGAACACCCAGAAATGGAGCAGAAAGAGAGCCAGTCTTCCTTAGGCCACCCAAACAGAACCTTTAGTTTTCTATCAAAGTGGTACACTGCTCTTACGATAACTAGTCTTCCAAATGAAGAGGTGTATCACGTGTGCCATTGAAACAGTTTTAACAATGCAAACAGAAAGCCTGAGTTAGTATTGTTGGCTTGTACCAAAACAGTGGGTATAAAAAATTCATATTTATTTTGGGGTTAATATACCTGATTTCTGCATGCTTGCTTTCTCTAACTCTGAAAGCTGGCCAGCTGGAATTCTGGAAATGATGAATGACTCCCTGTATTTTCCTAGCTTTGTTCTCTCCTGAGCTCTGTCAGTCTCCTTTCTTCCCAATGATGAAGTTTCCTCCTGCTATGGGGTTATTTATAGTTTCTGGACTCAAGGTGTAAAGCATTCTTCCTTGGCTGCCTCACCTGCTCAACACCTGTTTCTTTTTGGAGTAACTCAGTGTTCACTGAGTTGAAGAATCTTGATGTCCTAGCCTTTGTCACTTTTCTATACTACATAAGTTCATAGAAGCATTCTGGTGGTTCCCTACACAGCAGATGTGGTGGATGTGCAGAATGGAGATTGGTATCTGGATGTAAAGCTAGGCTGCATGCTACTGGTGTGTCTTCTGTAAGTATATGTTCCTGTAAGTTATTTATCTGTGGAGTTAAGTGGAGATTTCTGGAAATTTCTGTGCAAAGAAACTGAAGAACCCTCGTTTATAATCCAAGGGCTATGCCCATTTGGATCTGGAGTATATAAAAGGCAGGTAATTCAGTAGTAGTTGAACAATAAAAAACATTATTTTTGATTGATTCAGTGAAAGTTTACTTGTTCTAAATGGATATAGGCTGGTCTGCAAGTATTTCTTGCTGCTGCTCGATTATTTGGCAGTTCTCTGCCTCTTCTTGTGACTTGTTCACAGATATGACATGAGAGTCTCTCTGAAGAAGGTTCTAACTTTTCAATATGTCTTTCTATGGTTCACCCCCAGTCAGTGACTTCACTACAGATGAAATGATGCTTATCCAGTTTCAGAAAGTAAGGTTCAGACAAGAGAAAGTTTAAGTTCTGTACCCAGAGACATACTACTAGAGATTACCATAGCCAGAATTAGAACCTGGGACCCAGATTAGTCTAACTAAACTCTATGTCTAATTTGACACTGTGATGTGACAGTGTCATCTACAGTGTATATGAAGGAGTTACAAAAGTCAATCTTATGATGTTTAAGTAAGTTTAGTATTTCTGTGGCAGAGAGCAATCACAGTCACCCTGTGGTGCATGCAGTCCATGGACCAAAGTCTGAAAACATCAGCTGGGCTGAACTCTGAGCATCATTCAAGAGAACCTCAAAAGATGTGATTAAGTCACAGTGGCCTTCAGCCTCCTCTATTTTGAGACCATTGCTCTGCCTGCCACGGTGTCTACTGTCTACCTACATGATGGCTGCTTCCACTGCCTCCTCTCCCTTCTTCTGCTTCCTCTCTGTTGCTGCCTTTCTGTGGCTTCATGCCTACTGCTACCAAGCTGGCCAGGCACACTCTTGACACCTTTTCTGCCTTGGCCACTGGTCAATCAATTCTGTAGCTCTGCCCCTGCTTGTACCACTCCACTGTTAGAGCTGCTACCACTCTGCTGTCATCACTGCCAATACATCTTGCTTCCTGTTGCCAGTTCAAACTTCTCTACTAATAATGAATGCTAAAGGGAGGTACCATGAAATAAATATCTACAGAGGTGTCTTTTATTGGTTCTAACATTGTAACAACAGCAGAGTTTCTCCCGGTGAGTTCACAAAGAAGGCTGGAGAGCCTGCTTATCTAGCCAGAATAGGGATTTTTATACCAATCACAATGTATCTTTATGGAACCAAGGACTGGGTTTGCACCATTCATAGCATCCCTCCTCTGCACCATTCATAATAGTCCCTCTGCTCGAGGCCACCAGAGAAAACAGTCTCCTCCTCACATGGTGACGATGGTTGTAAGGACAATCAGGGGCAACTGCTTGAAATATTCATGGCTGGGACCATGCCTTCAGGAACCAGGATTGTATTTCAGCAACAAACAGCTGCACCTCTTGTGTGGTCTTGAGAATGTTCAGAATAGCTAGCAGGTTGCCGGACAGACAGGCCTTTAGTCAGGGAACCCAGGAAACCAGATAAGACTCTAATAACTGTCAATTATGGAATTAAATCACCCATCTACCATTGATTTTGGTTATTTATAAGGATAAAAGTTCTTAAAATAAGAGTTTTTCATTAATAATAATTAAATAATGTTTTTTTTTAATCGCTCAAAAACTGAACATTACTGGTGTGGGAGGTCCTTATTTCCATGTGAAGCTTTCATTGGTTAATGAATAAAGAAACTGACCTGGAAGGTTGATAGGGCAGAACTTAGGTAGGTGGCGGGGAAGATGGAACTGAATTCTGGGAGGATGAAAGCAGAGTCAGGGAGATGCCATGGATCTGCCACTAGAGTAAGACATGCTGCTGAAACTTAGCTCGTAAGCCACTGCCATGGGGCGATACACAGATTAATATAAATGGGTTAAACTAAGATGTAAGAATTAGCCAATAAGAAATTAGAGCTAATGGGTCAAGCAGTGATTTAATTAATATAGTTTCTGTCTGATTATTTCGGTTCTGGGCAGTCGGGACAAACAAATCAGCCTTACACATTATCCAGAGATGAATCTTCCCAATACTAATCAGTTGAAGTAAAGTGAAGCTTGGTATATTTTTTACAGTGCTGGTAAAATTTCTAGGGAAGGGGAGAAGTGATAATGATATGGTTCACACATGAAGTGTCCCCAAGTGATTCATTTGTTCCATGTTTGATTCACAAATGGTATATCCAATCATTGACATATGATGGAATGATAATAGCTCTGAACTAATTTATAGGTCTATTGGTTAAATCATAATTTAATTGTATTGTTGGGAGGAGGTAGGAGTTGGGGAAGTTTTGGGAAGGCAGGTCACTGGGCATTTGTTCACGGAGGCTAGGTCTTGTCCGTGACCCATTTCTCAGTCCCCCCTGCTTTTTGAAGAGCTTGAGTTGACCACCTCCACTTTATTCAGTGAGAAATGAGTATGGATAGTGATGATGGAAGAGGGGGCTGAGGGCAGATGGCGTGGAGAAGTGGCCCACTATGTCTCTGAACACCTGATGAGAGTTACCATGACCTTTAAGAATCTGGTACGATGTAAACTTCTAGAGGAGGGAAACATCTAACAGTTCTACCCAGCTATGATATCTACGAACCACAACAACAGCCCTCAGGGTGCTGAAGTGGCATGCACACCTTTGCAATAACCAACAGCTCTGTAATTCTTCTCAACAAGACAGAAATAACATCTGGTACTAGAAACCTAGCCAGCTATCCAGGGCTAGAAAAGTCATGGATCTTAGAGGAAAACCTATAACCACCGTTTTACTAAGCCAGTACAATCCCTAACTGCACTCTAAATATCTGTCTTTAGACCCACAGATATTTGTGGGCCTTACTCCTCATCAAGGAAAGAACTTTAGCAACCATAAAGACCATTAGAGAAAACCACATCCAATAAAAATGTCGAGTTCTGTCGCAGTGGATACGTCTACAAAACAATTGGCTAACCTAAGGCTCAAGTGCAGGTAGACTGGGAGAGAGAGGTGATCAGGAAGTTTGCTATGTATATTGTGTCTCCAAAGAATGTCAGAGGTTACACCCTTAAAGTCTCTCCAAAATGATTCCCTAAGCATAAGACGAGGAAGGACAATAACAATAGATATGCTGAAGTGGATGGGGGGAAAACCCAGGAGTCATCAGCCCTGCACAAAAACTACAGGCAGCTAAAAATACATAGTGGTAGAAACAGTCTTCACCAGGGAGAACACACCAATTACTTATCCAATGCTGAATGATCATCACTGAAAACACCATACAAGTCACACACTCATAGAAAAGGGTATATTTATGTATTTATGAATATATGTGTATGTGATAACAACAAAAATGGAAGCCATAAATTTGATAGAGAGAATGAGGAGTATTATTGGAAGGTTTGGAGGGAGAAAAGGAAACATGATATAATTATATTTTAATCTCAAAAAAAAAATAAAAGAGACATTTGAAGTGATTATTTAAGAAAAAAAAGAACATAAACAATAAAAAATTGTAACATACAAAGTGGCTGTCAGTATTCTTTAATTGGAAAAAAATAAAGTCGTGTTACCTGAACTTCAAAGGAGGATGGGGAAGGAAGCCATATGTTTCAACCTTTTGATTCCCATTTCAAATTTTGATGAATGTGTCCCGTAGGAGCCATTACTGCCAAAGGCAAACTTTTCTTTATGGTTTGGAATTTGCATCTGGCAGTCACATAAAGTCTCAGCACAGTAAATTGCTAGGGAGCTCTGTAGTTCTACAGTAAATAAACCATAATTGGTAGGGAATTGGAGCAGCAAATTCAAACTGAATAACCAATAAAATAAAGTATCAAACATGGATTTTTTTTTTGTTCAAACCATTCAAAAGTCATCATTTTTAAGAAATTGGAACTGGCTACAGTACAAATAGAAGTTAGAGAAAGACTACTCTTCAAGTTCCTCAATTTCAAATAACTCTAAGTTGTTATTCCTTATTATCACTATTATTATCTTCATTTCTATTCTAGATGATTGTCATCTTCTGTTCTTTACTGAATGTCCATAATTGTTCCTTTATATTTATGGGATGCTGGACTACTAAATTTGTCATCTGTCAATATTTGTATATAACCAAACACATCACTGATCCCTCAAACACCAGCTCTGGTACTGTCATGGTAATTACAGGAGGTGATGAAAAATAAAGAAAAAAGGGACCCTGACTGATTTCTTGAGAACTTATATCAACTACAATACCACAGTCTTAAAGCTAAGCCTCTTGACTCAGTGATCCTCACCACTATCATGACCTGAGTTCTCACTCGGTCATACATAGGACCAATGATGCAAGACAGGTACATCTAAGGAGTTTATAGCCTAAACTCTTGGCTTGTGAAAGAAAACTATATTTTGTTCACCCATAGGCCACCTAGCACCACTAGGAACACCTGACACATGGGAGGAACTTGTTACTTTTTTCTGAGTGAACTATTCATTGTTTGAAAGAAATTATGATGAGGTCCACCCACCTCCATAAATGAACTGCTAGGCAGAAAGATGTTTATAAGTAAGAATAAATAGAAGTTTTGGAAATATATTTCAGGGCTTCAAACAGAATGTGTAGGACAATAGGTATCTATTTCAGCTCAATCTGACTTCTGGGAATTCTTCACCAGGGGAGTATGTGAAACATGCCCTTATCCATTCCCCTAGTGAATTTTTCAACTTCAAAGTATAAAAGGTTTGGTTTTCTGAGACAGAGTTTCTCTGTGTAACAGCCCTGGCTGTCCTGGCATGCACTCTATAGACCAGGCAGGCCTTGAACCTGCCAAGTGTTGGAATTAAAGGCATGTGCTAACATCTCCTGTAGTAACTGAATTTTACATAAAATGTTATAATGACACAAAAAAGTCCCTACAAACACTCTTATATTGCATAATCTCCTCACAACAAACTGAATTATAAGTAAAATGGGATTAGGAGAAAATCATGCCCTTGCCCTGAAAATTGACAACCTAGAGGAGGCAGAAAGAAGGCAATTGCAATAGTTTTCAAAATGAAAGGCCCGCACACATGAGGATCCACGCCATTACTCCACCTGCCCTTAGCAAGAGAATGTGCTTGTTTCTTGCTTGTTCTAATTGACTCTTTACTCCTTGCTCCATATCTTGTCCCCTCTGAATTTCTTTATTTCTGGAGGGTGAGAAGCAAGGGATTTACTGGGGTCCACACGAGAGAAAACCATAGACACCTTCATAAAGTACAGAGCAAGTGCTTGGCCTAACAGTATGTTGATCTTTCCTGATTGGCCTAGCCCAATCTAATAATAACCATACCAACATCTGAAGAGGACAGTGTTTGGAGTTTTTTAAATGGGACAGCTTTCAAAAAGCCTATATGAAAATTTCCTGTTTACTAACATTCGACAAATGATGTAGGTGCAAGAGTACTGGCTTGCTGCTTGTGGTGATTACCCTGATACAAGCCCAAAGTGCCAACTTTGAGGGATTAATAGAATCAGATCTCTACACTATGAAAATGAGTAGCTACATTCAGGATCAATTAAGAGCAGTTTTTGTTTTTCTAATAACACTATGGTCCTGATAAAGCCATCTGTGCCATAAACAAGTCTGCTTTTCCAGAGAAGGATCTACTCCCAGCCACTAGGTCACTGATGGAGGAGGGTCATCTGTCTATTTGTTACTTTCATTGGTTAATAAAGAAACGGCCTTGGCTTTTTGATCGGACAGGATTTAGATAGGTGGAGTAGATAGAACAGAATGCTGGGAAGAAGGGAAGTGAGGTCAGACACTATGAAGCCAGCCGCCATGTCAGACATGTTGAATCTTTTCTGGTAAGTCACCACCTCGTGGTGCTACACACATTAATAGAAATGGGTTAATCAAGATGTGAGAGTTAGCCAGTAAGAGGCCAGAGCTAATGGGCCAAGCAGTGTTTTAAAAGAATACAGTTTCCGTGTAATTATTTTGGGTAAAGCTAGCTGGTGGCTGGAAGCTGTGAGGCGGGAAGTGGCCCGCAGCTCCTACAGCAGGCCACAAATCAGTCTATCTTAAAATGCAGTTCAAACAGAAGCAAAAGGCTAGCAGGCAATAAGTTATCAAAAACAGTAAGGGGAAAAAGGAACTCTGTATGTGTGTGTGTATGTATGTATGTGTGTTTGAGTGTGTGTGTTTAAGTTTAGGTGTGTGAGTATGTGTGTGTGAGTCAATGTGTGTGTATGTGTGTGTGTGCAGGAGAGAGAGGGACTTAGAAGTAGATAGGTAAGGGTTGTTTTATATCTCTTGTTTCCATTGAAAAACTATCATGATAATTTTTATACAAATAAAATATTATCTGCTAATATTAATTTTTCATATATTTTCATTTCTGAGAACATACTTATAATTAATAAATATTGTATAAAAATTTTATAGTACCAGTTTTGTCTTTAAATTTTTCCTGTAAGTATGAGTGGGTGCATGTGAAAGTGGATTTGAATTAAGTCAGACGGATAATTATAAGGTTATACAGCTTTATTAACTCACGCAACCAAAGATTCCTGCGCAGTACAGGAGAGCGGAAGCAAGCAAGGGCCACACAGCGTCTGCGCACCTTATTTAACAGTCAAAGCCTGCCCCAGGCGAGCCCACCCACTAGGGGGGTGGGGCTCATCCCTACATCTCCCCCTTTTGTCTAAATAAGACAGAATTAAACCAAATACAACTATAAACAATAATAACAAAAAATAGGCCGGGCGGTGGTGGCGCACGCCTTTAATCCCAGCACTCGGGAGGCAGAGGCAGGCGGATCTCTGTGAGTTCGAGACCAGCCTGGTCTACAAGAGCTAGTTCCAGGACAGGCTCCAAAACCACAGAGAAACCCTGTCTCGAAAAACCAAAAAAAAAAAAAAAAAAATATATATATATATATATATATATATATATATATATATATAATAAACAATATTGAGAACAAAAGTTTTACCAGACAGTCTATCTCAAAGAGTCTAACTAATATAGAGAGTAATTACAGTTATTCCAAATGCCCCATTCAACAGATTGGCACCCAACGTGCTAATGAACTCCACATAAAACCTGAGAGGGCTTAAAAAGGACAGAGAGAGAATTTAAGACAGGGTTTTGCTGTTTATTGGTTGCGTATCACAAAAAAATTGTCCTGACTCAGCAACAGGAAAAAACTGGCTGTTTTAAAATGCCTGCTTTCTGGGCTGTGCCGCCATTATGATTTCTGTCTGGCTCCTGCGGGAGACAGAGCTTTTGAATGGAGCATTTGGACTAAAGCTCTATGGCTTGCTTGATGGCAATGTGGACTGCTGTGTGCCTGGAACTGTGTGCAGCTCAGGCATATCAAATGGCTCTGAGGCAGGAGTGGCTCAGCTCCACCTTGCTGAACAGAGCTGGTCTCAAGCAGGAACTACCGTAATTACTGGGATAACAGCGCACTTAAGGTTTAGACTTTACAGGACACAGGCAGTACCGTATTACCCCTACATGGTGCAACTTAAGTTTTTAAGAAGTGCTTAACATTTTAAGAAATGCTCCTGGATAGTAAAAAAATTACAGATTCACAATAAAACAGATTCAGACAGACCACTAAATGGATCACAATGTTGGATAAATGTATGTAGGCTTGAGAGAGAAATAAATATATATATAGAGAAAATAAAGTTAATGCCTTTAAAAATAAAAACATAAAGTCTTTAAAGAGACAGAGTACAGATAGTTAAGAGAGTAAAATAAAGAAAAATAAGCCACGTAAAAATGGAAAATTCACAGAGAGTCTGGATTATGTACATTGTGTTTTCTTTAAAATTTCTGACTGTAAAGGAGCTAAGTACAGACAGACATTTCATTATATGGGCTGCCAAATGGAACCAGAATGGATATCATGAGGGTATGACTTCAGAATTTGGGTCTAAGGATATGATGCTTCAGAAAGGGTCTTCTTTTGTTTTCACAGAGGATGAGACCCTGTGGATTTCTTCTATTCTGATATGGTATGATAGACCACGCCCTCCTGAAAGGTTGCTGTGAACACCCTCAAAAAATTACTTCACTCAACTGCCAACTGAGATGACCCTGGCACACAGGTTATACCATGAAAGACCTAATTAACGACGCCCCTATTCAGCAGGAAGCAGTTTGGAGAGAAAAACTGCGCCCATGTTCCCAAAATTTTGTTTATAAATATTCTTTTACATTTAAAGGGGGATATGATATAGATATGAATAATTTGCATTGGTGTGGATTTTAAGGTCAATTTTGTTATATGTATATGTATTTCTGATCTTGATCAAGGTATTGTGATTATGTAGTTCATTTTTAAAATATAATGTATATTTAGGAAATATAGGTTGTTGATGAATAATCATAAATAATAGTCAAGCTTGTAGTCATGTTAGTTAAATTTTCTAGATATATAGAGATATATTTCAATTAGATAGACATTCTTCATATCTCTCAAAGATTGCAGAATATGGCATTTAAAATATTTTAATAACTTAGGGTTTTTCATGACAATGAGACACATCTGCTCCTGGCAGCACCAATCTACTTCAAGAGGAAGATGGGCATCGAAGAGGATCCTTATGGAGTTTGATAGCCATTTGGGCAAGAGACTGTTCTTGCCTGGACTGATGCATAAACTGGACACAAAGAACCTGCAGAGAGAGGACTGCTAAACTTGCCTAAAGGTGAGATGGTCTTTCGGGGTTCCTGATTCATGAAAGAGTCTACGAGACATTCTGCAGGACACAGCAGAAAGTGACTAAACTGTCTTTGGAATTTCCTGCTTCATGGAACTGTCTGCTGGATACTGTGGGCCTGAAGGCCGAAGATAGGTGCCCCAATGGTACAGAGGAACTTTGGGTGACTGTCCAGACAGCGAGATGTTTCTGTCATTTCTAGAGTTTGGATTTCTTGTTTGTTTAAATAATTTTATATCCTTCTGGAGTCTTTGATGGAGTTGAAGAATGGTTAGTTATAGTTATAGTTTTCCTTAGTTATGATAAAAGATAAAGTAGATATAAATGTTGTAACTGTAATTCTTACTTGATAACTGTTTTGTTATATGTGATTTTACTATGTTAAAGTTAAAGCCTTTCTTTTTTGTTTAAACAGAAAAAGGGGAAGTGATGTGGGAGTGTCATATATCAATCTGTTGATTTCATTGGTTCAATAAAAAAACTGCCTGGGCCCTGATAGGACAGAAAATTAGGTAGGCGGAGTAGACAGAAGAGGATTCTGGGAAAAAGAAGCTGAGAAGGAGTCGCCATGATGCCCGCATTCCAGAGATACGCAGGCTAGAATCTCCCCGGTAAGCACACCTTGGCGTGCTACACACATTATCAGAAATGGGCTAGTCCAGGTGCAAGAGCTAGCCAATAAGAGGCTGGAACTAATGGGCCAGGCAGTGATTAAATCAATACAGTTTGTGTGTTGTTATTTCGGGGCTTAAGCTAAGCCATGCGGGCGGCCAGGTACAGGGTCACAGCCGTGCCACTCCCTCCTACTACATGCATGCCTGCATGTGTGTGTGTTGTAGAAATGTGTATGCAGTGTTAAATTATCTGGGGTGATATAAGATTTTTTTCTTCAAGTGGAATCTTGAAGCATGCCAGTTACCATGAGTCCTGAAGCCACAGTTGAGAGGACTGTTGGAAACAGTCAGTCTGATGCTCTTTGCAAGGTTTACAACTTGATTTTAACTGGCTGGGCTGACACTCTTTCAAGTAGTCTTTGAAATTTCACTTCTCCTTCCTCTAACAGTCTCTTAGACTTGTTCACTAACCACAAGCAAGTCTGCCTGTCGTGTGTAAGTATCTTGAGGGCCTCTACGATAACTATTGTAGGCACTCTCTTCTACCTTTGAGAAGTGTCAATCATGGATGACAAAGAACTTTATTTTCAGATCACCACTTGTGATAGGGCATCATCCTTTGTGTTGACCACTGAACTGAGGCATGGGAGGAACAGTTGCCCTCAAAACCATGGCTGTCACTTCTGGGCGGGTGCACATTTTCATAGGAAGATGAAAATCTTGTGAGCCACAGAAGGAGGGATTAGTCATGCATCTGTCAGTTTTCTTTGGGATCGAGGCTGTGCTTTGATGGCTCCTGGGCTTAGAGGACTACAATCCCTCATCTCATTATGAGGATGGAACTTAAGACAAAGAGACTGGGAAGAGAAAACAGGACTCTGTTGTAGTGGACATGAGCTAGAGGAATAGAATGCTGGCTTTTTTTTAACATAAGCCTGACATATGGGCCTCCTAGAAATAATTAAGAATAAAAAATTAAAAGAAAGTAACCTGCTTAGATTACTGGTACATGAAAGTTCATATACAACATGTAAACGCCCCACTAAACAATGATTGTTATGTGTCATGTACCATCACGATTTGCCTACAAATGTGTGCTAGCATATTCAAATAAAAGAAAGGAATTGGATATTTAACAGTACTAGATTGGAAAATATTGAGCATTAGTGGATAAAATTATAAACAGCTACTTCAACTCTCTGGTAAAGGTGAAGGTAAAGGGAAAGGGTTTATCAGATAAACAGGAAACTCAATCTTGCATACAGCAAATAAGAAAAGGGATAGTGTGCAAGAGGAGGCTGAGGAGCAGATAGAGATAAGTGGTATCCTGAGAACTATGATCTGCCCAATGAGATGGTTAAATAGGATGGTAGGTACTTCAGCTATGAGTAGTTGTACTCAACATGCCATTGACACAGTCAAGGAAAAATGTGATGAAAGTCAACAGCTCACTGAAGTATCCTTTCTGAGTTGTATTAAGGATTAGGAATTCTTGTGTATTAAAATAGCAGAAAAAATATAACCTCAAAGAAAGAACAGAGTATGATCATCTCCTCTTACCTGTGGAGGACAAGTTCCTACACTCCTGGCAGGTTCCAGAGAGTATGTTTATTACTGAATTCTATACAGTATTTCTCCTACACAGACATGATATTTTGAAGTTTAATTTATTTGCTAAGGATATTGATTAACATTAATAGCTAATTATAACAGAAAATCATAATATTGTGATGAAAATAAAAATTGTATAAAGGCCTCCCTCCTTTCTTTGGTCCCAGTTTTTCTACTTTCTTTCTTCCCTCTTTTCCTCCCTTCTTCTGTAGTTGATAGCACATACTGTTTGTATACACCGTACAAAAACATATTTTACATTCTGAGCAGGTCAAGGTAAGAAGAATACATGACATTTTATTATATTACCAATAACAGCAATTTATGAATTATTGATATGGGAATTTTTTATTTATACTGTTCTATCATGGCTCATGGTGGGTAACTAAAGTCACGGGATGCGAGATTTCACATTAGGAAGAATTTCTGCTCTATAAGAAAGGAATGTGAGTAAGTGGAGATACTCTGGCGTTTAGTGACTGCCAAGTGGATGCACGTGCAGATAAGCCACTACCTAGCGTCACAGTGAGGAGAATGCTGGAGGACTGTGATAGAATGAAAGGCCGTGGAAAGCAAAGCCACCACACAGGGGAGTATTCAACAAGGTAAAGCAATGTTGAGACTTTAAGGGAGGAGATGAGGAGATAAGTGTTTTGTATATCTGAATATGGGGGTGTACTTATGTTATTAGACTGTTGAACCAAGTAATCTGAACTGAATAAGGGAATACCAAGGAAATGAGATTACCAAGTCTTGATAATCTGGCATTAAGAAAGTGAAATTTTAAAAAAATTAGTAATAATTATGAGTCAAATGGAGGATATAAAGATGGTTTCAGTGAACAAGCCAACCACCAAGAATGAAGCATTTAGAATAGAATTAATGGAGTTAGCAGAGGTCTTGGCAGTTTGAACAAGTGCTCATGAACACTAGTGGAAACAATGGAGTGGAAAAAAATAGAAGTTGTGCTGTTATGATTCAGGACTGAAGTTGTACCATAATCTTAATAAAAATATGTGAATACTTTTGTAGATAAAAATAGCTGAGATAGGATTCATTGTGATATGATATCTCAGAGAACAATATGCTGTCTTTCAAGAACTAGAAGAGTAAATGCTCACAGGAGGACAGGACATGCCTAAAATCCAAGAGTTTCCCAAGCAAGCCACAAGGAGCAGTCAGCATTCTCTGAGAGATAAAGTAAATATTCTGAAGATAACAGAGAATGAGAATATATGGATTCTTCTTGAGCATGGTACCCACAGGGAAAGTCTATGGGAAAGGATGCAGTAGAATTCACCATGAGATACAGGCCATGAACTGCTGAGGACTGGTCGCGAAATATTTACTAGCAAACGCTAGAAACAAGAGACTAGATTGAGTTGTCTCTGCAATGTTAACTGCAGGGTTCCATCACCCTGCTATTGGGTGGAACCATTGTAATATTGTGTGATTGAACCACTATATCAAAATAGCAGATACTTGGAATATATACTATGGGTCATGGGAAGAGAGTGACTCAGGAAACGTTTGGCTGCCTCTTGTTATCGTGTACCCTTTGGAGAAGTGGAAAAGGTTACTGAATAATTTACAACAAGTTTTACGAGTTATCAGCTCCTGCAGAAATCTACACATAAGATCCAACTAATTGCCACGGTCCACATTATTAGGACTAAACCTCAAGCTGCTTGACTTTGCTGCTACTATAATTGCTTTAAATAGCTTGTGTGTAGTAGGCTTGGGATCCATTCCCAGGCACAATTAATCTGGATGAAACCAGGGCTCCTTTCTGTTAATTAATGAACGCCTTTTCCCCAATAATTAAAAGAAAGTCTTCATTAGCGAATTGTTTCTAATCCACCAGTGATTATACAAACTATCTCAGGATTGGGAGCCTAAAACATTTCACATTCACAATCTACTGGATTTACGGACAGGGTATATGCTTATTATTATTCTATGCGTGTGTGTGTGCATGCATGTATATAGCAGAGTAGGCATGTGAAGGTCAGAGGATATATTTGAGAAGTCAGATTTTCCTCTTTCCGTAACAGGATCTGGGGATTGAACTCAGGTCATCAGGTTTGAGAAGCAAGCAAAGCACCTGAGCCATCTCAGTGACCCCAGAGAACACACTTTCCTGTCATATTAGAGCACTAAGAGACAAAGAGAAGATGTGAAAGCAAAGAGGTGGTACAGACAATAATAGCAAAAGGTGTCTGGGTGTGTTTTTCTTAAAGCAGTTTCAAGTTCAAGTATTGAAGCATCCCCAGTGCTGATCATAAGGAAGACAACTTTAGGAACATGTACACAAACAAGCATAAAAGTAGCAAGCTCGAACACTTGTAAAGAGCAACCACAAGTCTTCAGTTGCCAAGTTCTCATATGCTCAACCAGGGATGCTACAATTCAGTATGTAAGGCTGTCCAGCTTGTTGGTCCAAGATGCTCATAAAATTACACATACCACTGAGATCAGTGCCTTCTTAGTCAGTTGGCTTGGTCACGTCTCTTGACCCAGACAATACTTCTTGCCTATTATTATTATTATTATTATTATTATTATTATTATTAGTAGTAGTAGTAGTAGTAGTAGTAGTAGTAGTAATCTAAGTACATTCATGTACAGATGCTTATTATCCAGCAAAATTTACACAGGTAAACCTAACACATATGTAACATGACTGCAGCTCCAAGCATCCTCAGAGAGATCCTGTAGTTGTTGTTCCTATTATTTATTAGTTCTTGTGATGATGTTCATATTTTCGTTTGACAGGGACATATCTCCCCAAAACTTCAAGCCCTTTATTAATTGTAGTGCTATTAAGAGTTCTCAATCTCTGAGTCACCTCTCTGGAACCATGACCAGTGGAATATTTACACAAATTTACCATGCTACAGTTGTATACTGCTTCTCTTCTGATGGCTGGAATATAAAAGATTGGTTCTCAGAGATGTAAGTGGGAGGTGGTAGGACTAGGGGGTATGGCCTAGGGAGGGGTGTGCAGGTAAAGAGGAGCATACTTCAAAGGAATTCTGAAAACTTATCTTCCTCTCTCCTATTCTCTCTCCAAGTAAATAACAACGTATCACTTATCATCTATATTTATCAAACTTTGTAATAAATAAAAAGAATGGTTTGAAACTACTTTAGTGCATATCCAAATGGAACAGTATATTACTAAATGGACTAATAAAATAACTAAAATCACATGTTTCTCTCCATACATAAGTGAACCTATATGACACCAAATATTACACACACACACACACACACACACACAAAATATTCATTCTATACATTGCAAATGTCTGTTAAGACATATTATCATGAGCAAGAATTCACATCCCTCAGTAGAATACAAGATACATGAAGAAAGATTTAATTTATTTGTGATAATAATAAATCTTAACATTGTCACAATGGCTGGTATATAAGAAAACAAAATGAATTACTGTTGGATGATAGAATGAGTAAATGTTCAAATAGAAACTTTGCCAATATTATCACATTATCTGGAGTAAAAGACAGAATCAGTAAACACTTGCTTGTGGAATTAGTGGATCCAGAAATGCTATAAAAAATGCCCTTGTCTTTAATTCTATGCAGATTTATGGATTAAGAGAACCCAATTATCTTTTCCAAGACAACCTGGGAAAATAAGCCCTAACACACACATATGCATATATGTACATATATACATAAAACAAAAAAGAATAGATATCTAAATATAAAAAAAATAATAAAGCAAGGTCTAATTTTCTTTAAAGAAAAGTACAAGACATTTTTTTTGAAAAAAAATAAAAGAAAACAGACCTGACCAGGCAGAGAGCAAGCAGGGAAATTGTATATTAATAGATTGACATATGAGCAGTGAAGAACCCAGTATAAGGAGCTCAAATATAAAGTGAAAATAATTATGACCTGGAAGTTGATTGTTTAAAGTTAAAAGAGCCTTAGAGGAAATTTCAGTACATTTCCGTGTAATGTTTCTTTTTTTCTTCTCCTGTTTGAGGATGAATAGAATCTTGATAGCCAAAACTATCTCTAAAATTTTTCTAACTCTGCAATTATATTGCTAAATCACATTGCCAGGTAGCCTTCAATTTCATTTAGAAAAGCAATTGTAGTGTCTCCTAAATTTTCCAGAGAAAATCTGGGAATTTGGCAATCTGTGAAACTCTAAGAAAAGTAACTAACATATAGAGAACAAGAATGCAGAAATCCTGTTTTCTAATAGCTTTAAATTTTAATTGTACTGGTTTACTTATTATTGTGTGTTTTTGAACAATGGTGGGTGATGTGGGAGTGATTTCTTATTAATAAAGAAACTGTCTAGGCCCATTAATAGGCCAACCCTTAGGTAGGACGAGTAAACAGAACAGGATGCTGGGAGAAAGAAGCTGAGTCAATGAGTCTCCATGATGCTCCCACGCCAGGCAGACGCAGGTTAAGATCATTCCTGGTAAGCCAGCTCGTGGGCTACACACATATGATTAGAAATGGGCTAAATTAATATGTGAGAATTAGCCTAGAAGAGGCTAGATAGAAAGGGGCCAAGCAGTGTTTAAATGAATACAGTTTGTGTGTTGTTATTTCGGGCATAAGCTAGCAATGTGGGTGGCCGGGTGCTGGGGATGCAGCCCTGCCGCTCCTATTACTACAGGTCAGAAGTTCTGCTATGCTGCACATGCTGGGTTTAGAGGGCATTTTGAGGATGCAGTTTTCTCCTTCCACTTTAATGTGGGTTCTGAGAATGAAACTCAGCTCCTCAGGTTTGAGTACTAAGTTTTATCTGCTGTACCATCACAATGGTCCCCTTTACCAAAAGAGAAAAACAAAACAAAACAAACAAAAAAAAACAAAGAGAAAATGGAGACAACCTTTTTATGTGTTTTTTGGTGACATGGGAGAAAAGAGACCAAACAATGCACTTGTCATTAGTTAGAATGAGTTTGTTTATGACCTTGACAGAATACTGATTCTGTCAGCAGTTTGTTTTATTTCCTTTATGCCAGATTTCACAGACTGTTTGAACTCAGTTGAATGAAAGCACAGGATTTGTGCAGCCCTAGGTGATGGCCTTCAAGTCTGAAGTGTTGCAGTCAGAGAACCAAACACCTAGTGTCCCATCATCCCCATTAAACATTCTCCAAATACAAACAGAAATAACTAATCATAAAGCCCTTTTGAAGAGCCATATGGAAACCTACTGCTCTTGAAGCTCCTTAAAATGTATACATATAGAAAAACAACTTAAAATGAAATTTTCATATTATGGGGAAGGAGTGAATGTCAAACTAACCAAATAAATATATCCTATAGTATCAGGATTGGCATGAATATTATCAATTGTTGACCATAGGGGTTCCAAAATTCCCCCAACATTATAGACTATTGCACATGGTTTTGGTTACCATGAACAACTTGAGTATAAGACACGGCTTCTAAAGATACCACATAATTATTTAGAAAACATGGCTAAATCTAGCAGGTAGGTACTCAATGGGAAACTAGAAGGTGTGGATATACTACTGGAGAAGCATGTATGCATCAACTTCCCAAAATATAGACCTTGTGAACTAAAATAATAACCTGCCTGTAAGATAAACCCACTGGGGATATAATATCGTGGATGTTATAGAAGAAGCTTACTGCTGTTTAAATTGTACTTAAGTCCTGATAAATGATATGGAACTCATCTGACCGGGTTGATGAAGCCAAGAACCTGATATTATGTAGGTCCTAGGCCCTAGAAAAAAGCCTACTGTGATTATTCTGCTAAGTGAACATACCAATAAAACCAGCCCTAATGGACATATTCCTCTACTCACCGATCAGTGCACTGTCCAACCCCCATCAGAGAAGCTTCTCCTTCATAGATGGTAACTAACACAGAGACCTACAACTAGACAGCATACAGAGGGTGAGATACTTTGATGTGCTTAGTCATAAAAGAGATGATCACACCCCTCCTCAGAAGTCTTCCAATCGATGCTGGAGATGAAGCAAAAAGGGTATGAGAGCTACAGGTCATGCATGACACCAAGAAAATAGTTCTTCTCAGGAAAAACAGGACAGATATACATATGAACTCAGAGATGGTGATAGCAGGCAGAAATCTGCACACATTCAAGGCAGACAAAATCCAAGCACGAAAAAAAATCAGCAGAAAACTCCTTCCCTAACTAAAAAAGTTATTGACGATTGATAGCTGCTAGGAGATGGAAAATCACTTTTCTTAAATGGAGTAACATTGGGTATATTAACCACACTCCAGGGAAGGCCGCATATTTAAGAGTAGTCGGCAAACTTAAATCAGACTCCATGTTTTCTTCTGTTTAAAAAGAGGAGAAACGTGGAGTTGGGAGAATAGAGAGATGCAGAAGAAGCTGGGAGGAGCTGGAAGAGGGAAAAAAGTGTGATTGAATACATTATTTGAAATCCTTAAAGATTAAACAAAAACATAAAACTGTAAAACCTGTAAGCAGTTTTCTCCACTCTTCAAATGGACACAACTGGACACAGATTGCCAGCCTGAAAAAATCAGTGGTTTAAAATTTCTCTTCTAGGCTGGTGAGACAGTTCCGTGGGTAAAGTACTATCCCTGTAAATACGAAGTCCTGATTCACTTTGGTATGCAGAACACACATTAAAAAAAACAGGGACACTTGTAATCCCGGTGCTGGGGAAGAGACAGACAGGGAATCCAGTGCACCCATTTGTCCTATACATCCCATTCTCCCATCCTTCCCTTCACACCTTTCCCAGGTGACCTCTTATGTGCTTCTAGTTATTACTGATGAAGTCCTGTAATCCTACTGTTGTTTCTGCGTGGAATCATTCACTGTGTGTTTTCCCCTTGCTGCTTTAATTTCATATCCAAAATTTTTGATTCACCCAGGTTGGCCTGTATGCATATAATATGTATTGCTAAACATTTGGTTTTCTTCCAAATTTTTCCAATTAATGATGAAGCTACTGAGAAGAAGTATGTGATATATATATGTATATATATATATATATACATATATATATGTATATATATAGTGTGTGTGTTTGATAATATATGCAATATATTATGGACATGTGTATACATACATATTTTGAATGCATATTGATAAGAATAATAAACTGATCATTTAAAAGATACAAATATTTAACGTTTAAATAAATGTGCAAAATATCTTCCAACTTTTTGTGCTATTTTGTGCTTCCACAAAATGATCTGGAAATTCTATCTTATTCACATTTCTCACAGTAGATATAGTCATTTATGTTTTCAATTTCATTTTTAACCATTTTGATTGACTTTTTGCTTTTCATTTTTGGAGGCCTTGCAATCAATTACACATGGCATTTTTCCTGTGTTTGTGTCTATGTATGAATTTTACCTATTGAAGTCGTTATTCAAATCTATTATCAATCATTATGCTTTGGAGTTGCTTCTCATACTTAATTTTGATACATACATACATATATATGCTATATACATATTATTTTATATATATAATGAAATAAATATTATATTTAATGTATTATATATAAGAAATGTATATATAATTTAAAATACACACTATTTAAGAGCAAATTGATATAATTTAATGTAATTCATAAAGAGTTAAATAAATTAAGTTTTTCTTAGCAAAATAAATTCCATATTATTTACTTAGATCAACAGCTGGCTTTCAAAATCAGCATATAATTGTTTATTCTTTTTAAATATGATATAATTTGTGAAGTAATATATTTTTAGTGGAATATACTTTAATTAGTTTTTCTACTCTTAGATTTGCTTCTATATTAGCAGACATGTCAGCAGCTCTATTTTTCCTGTGCTGAGAAATGACTGACCTTGTGTCAATCCCTAGTGTAAATGCCATTGTAACAAGATGGCATGAAGATTTCCTGGTTGTTCCCTAGTAAACGTCACAAGCATTGGAAAAGAAACTCTATCGTCTCCTACATGCACAAAATCTATACAATTCAACAAATCAGCCAGTATAGCATGAAAGAATGAATGAATGAATGAACTTTGGGTGCATTTAAAATATTCTTTCAGGTACTAATTACGCTCTACAAACATGTAAAACAAAGTCAAGATGTCTACATATACAAAGCTATTGATTCGCATGCTAAGATGTGATTTCCTTCTCAAATATAAAATTTTCTGGGTTAGAAGGGCTGCTGTAGCCAAGTTCTTTTCACTCAGGTTCAGTCAGCACTGTAGCCCTGGCCATTCTATTGGGAGAAAGTCTGAGCTATATTCACAGCTAGCCAGCACACCAATTCGCTTTATTTTAAAATGGTTTGCATGGAGCCTTAACTACCTTCCAAAAAGCCTGCAATGAGAGATAAAATGCTTGAGAATAATAAAATACTTTCTAAATCCTCTCTCTCTATAGAACCCGTCTAACCTTCCTTTAAGAGAGAAAGGGATTGTATCCAAGCTGTCATCATGATGTACTGTCATCTAAAATCACATCCTGTGAAAGCTCTGGGGAAAAATGGTATATGTACTTCCATTTCACAGCCGTCTAAATGGCACACATAATATAGCCTACTTGCCTTAGTATTCTATGCACCTTGCTTTCCAGATGAAAATTTTGGCTGCTGCAGTAGCCCTTTGAAAGAAAAAATATGTACAGCAATACTTGATTCTTGGAATTGCATCTAATGGCTCACTGAATCTGTGAATCACTTTTTCACCAAGATGTGAGCATCACTTCTGTGACTACTTGTATTAGGCCTGCATTCTTTGTGACAGTGTAGAGGGCAGACAATCTTTGGGGCTTTTTGTTCTTTTCTTAATGTGATATATTATAAAGCAAAGACAGAACATCTGGTACAAAATATATTTTTCAAGTGTTAATGTTGTTTGAAGAAGCTTGAAGATAAAATGTCATTTCAGGTCTATATTCTGGTTAAAGAATGGTAGAAAATTCAAACTCCTAAATAAGGATTCTTTATTTATATATATATAATTTATAATATATAATGAGAACTATGCTATGGGGCTATACTTACAATCTTTGGGAACAAGGTCACACTCGTTTGAGGGTAATAACCTTATTTCTGAGTAGTCTTAAGTTGTCACCTGGTTCCATTGACCATCTGACACAATAAATAAAACAGTTAATTTCCTGAGACTTCCTGGATTTCGCTGAGTTCAATTCTTGAGAAGTTTACAAGGGTGTAATCTACTGAAGGCATCCGTGACAAAAATGAAGCCACATGCAGGTTATTCTAAGGAAGTGTTTCTTTCAGGGACTACAAAATCTTTCAGTAACAACCAATCCATCCAACTCAAGACTTAGGAAGATTCAACCAAACTTTTTATGACTTCTAACAGCTTAAGACTGCAATTATAGGTCATTTCCCTGCTGTAATAGTGGTAAATCTTTTTGAAGACTGTGTATATGTGTGGGTGGAACAAAGTAGAGATCTACATCTTTTTCAGTCCCTATAGAAAGAAAGACCCTAACTTCTAAATACTTTGAATTTGTTCTCTCAAGGTAGGGGTGGAAAATCTTTATATTTCATCCGCATAAGCAATGAATATAATATCCAGATAGCCCAGCTATGTGAAGAGAATATTCTTCATATTAATGCCATCCACCACACACAGTATCTGTCAGAGCCCCATCCTCATTTATTCTCAGCATTCATAATTCATGTTTTTACATACATAATATTTCTGATATATATCAGCAGTTCTAATTTGCCATAATTTTTTTCATTGAAAATCAGAGATAAATTGCATGTGTCATAGTAGTAGATAATGGTCATGGAAGGGATGGACAGAATCTATGCAATCCAAAGCAACGTTGGAACAACATGGTAGAGGTACTAAGTCAGATTAAGTAACAGAAACAGATAACAGAGGTCAGAGGCCTAGACAACCAATGGCATTTTAAGGCAAATGATTCTGATTATCTAAGACAGTGAACCTCATATGGGCATACCCAGAATAAGAAATTCTATGATGCACTTGATCTTGTCTTTAATCAGATAATCTCTTACCTAATAGAAGATGATTCAAGAGGAATAGTAAACTTTGGATGACATTTTTAAATAATTGTATAAATATTGGGAATATTGCACAGGTAAGACATTTCCTAAGCACCAGGTATCAGACATTTCTGCACTGTTTTCCTATGAGAAACGAATCAAGGGCGAAGAAGGTTCTATACCATAAGTGGAGAAATAGTGTTATGTGTTAACAGTTGACCTGATTTCCTCTTATGGTTTTCTTTCTTTCTTTCCTTCCTTCTTTTCTTCCTTCCTCCCTTCCTTCCTTCTTCCCTTCCTTCCTTCCTTCCTTCCTTCCTTCCTTCCTTCCTTCCTTCCTTCCTTCCTTCTTTCATTCCTCCCTTCCTACCTACATTCTTTATTTCTTTTGCCTTATTAAATTTATTTTAAATTAAAATTTCCTCTGATATTTCATTTATACATGCAATACATACTGGTTATTGAAACTCCCACCTATAAATGGAGACTGCACTTTTGTTTCCTGGCTGACCAACACAAATAATCACACAGAAACTATGTTAATTACAATACTGTTTGGCCAGTGACCTAGGCATATTCCTCTTTATCACTTACTTCATAAATTAACCCATTTCTATTAATCCATGTATCACCATAAGATTGTGGCTTACTGATAATGTCCTGGCATCTTTCTCCTTCGGTGGCTACATGGTGTCTCCTTGACCCAGCCTACATTCCTTTTCTATCTTTGTTAGGATTTTCCTCCTGGCTTTACTCTACTAAGCCATTGGCCAATACAGCTTTATTCATCAACTAATACAAGCAACACATATACCGGAAGGCATCCTATATCATCCACCCTCTTTAATACCATTTTCTGCCCATCCCTGTCTACCCTTTATGCTCCAGACAAATATGTTTCTCACCTTATTAATAATTTATTTTATCATGTGATCCACTGAAGTTAAACTAGGCTGTGTGTGACCACGGGCTGGGAGTTATACAGTAGAGCCTGGTAGACTGAGCAGTAGGCACATATCTGAAGACAATGACTCTCCTTCTCCCAGAAATTATCATATAGTCAATAGTTCAGCAGTAGTGAGAGGGTATCATGAATCTGTCCCCCATCTATGTCTGATTGTAGATAGGACCAGCCTTATACAAGTTCAGTGGAAGTAACCACAGCTGCTATGAGTTTGCAATTGATATGGTTATGCTATGCCTAGAGGACAGCATTTCATGACCCTTGCCATTGTCTTCTGACTATTATATTCTTATGACCTCACTGTTTCACAGTTTCCTCTGAGACTTAGAGAGGGCAGTGGAAATATTTTGTTTAAGGCTAAGCTTCAGCTTTAACTTATTCTTAGCAACTTGGGTAGCTGTAAGTTTTGTGTTCTCCATTGCTCACTGCAAAGTGAGACTTTTCTGATTAAGTCTGAAATTAACATTTTTCTCTGAGAGTAAACATCAAAATAGAAAACAGTTTGATACCCAGACCCATGTCCTTTATAAGCAGGGATTGTTGACTAGTTTTATAGTGTCAGGCATGGATACACTCCTGCGGAAAAGTTAAAAGCCAATAAATGTGTGGCTAATCACACCTATAGTAATCATGTTACTATTGTATAAGTGAACACATTTTGCTTGATATGTTGGTTACATCGTTTGTTGGGTTCACAGATAGACAAGGTTGCTGATGCCCTCTCTGGTGTAATACTTTCTAGCATCTTGAGAGCTACTTGTCAAGAAGAAAATTTTCAGCTTAATTCAGGCTTGTTTTCCTTAGATTTTAAGGCTGAGATTAGTGTAGCCCTCAGCAACCAGGTCTTATAATATAGCTCTTGAGGGTAATGCAGAAAACTGGCAAGAGCCTGTATTGTTTATGGGACTGCTGGGACTTCCCTGACCAACAACTTCCTATTGAGGTACCTTACACCCGGCACTGGAAAGTTTGTTTAATGACCCACTGCTTCTGGAACTATATTAACTAGCCATGTAGGATGTCTCCCTTCAATCTTTTATATTTTTAATTGGTTCAAAAGATGAAAGGTTTCCAAGGTACTTTTCTTAAATCCATTTACAGTCACATTAATTTAACTACTAATTTCATTTTGTTTCTTTAGAGCAGAATGGAATTCTGTTGTGTATAAGTACCACATTTTAATTATATGTCTATCAGTTGAAGGATATCTAGACTGATTCCACTTCCTGTATGGAATTATACATTGTAAATGAAGAACCAATAAACATGGATGTGCAGTGTTTCTGCAGTATGGTATAAAGTTCTTTCTGCATACTCTCAGGAGTGTAGCTGTATCCTACAATATTTTATATTTCTGGTGTTTTTGAGAAACATTCAGACTGATTTCCAGTGTGGTAGCACTAGTTTTCATTTCTACCCATGGTGTATAAAGTTTCCCATTTCTCCATATCCATTCTGACATTTGTTGTCACTTGTATTCTTAATGATGGCCATTCTTACTAGGATATGATGAAATCTTAAAATAATTTTAATCTTCATTTTTTATGATGCTTAAGGATGTAGAAAATTCAGAAATGCTTTCTGGATACTGTCATGACATTTTGGGTCTCTGACTCATTAAAACCCTGAAAAGGAGCTGAATGATGGTGGCAAATTCTTGTAATTTCAGCACTTGGTAGGGTTAAATATGAGGATCATGAGTCCTAATGCCAGCCCCAGGCTATATAGTGAGTTATAAGACAGCCTGGGACACAGGAGACCCTGTATCAAAAATCATAAACTCTAAAAAGATGCACATATAAAACACTAACAATGAAGAATATAATACATTCCATAATACTAAGATGGAAAACCCAGGGAACCTCTGTATAATATATACAGCCTTTATCAAAATTTAAAGGCAAATATTTTGTATTGAGAGCAAGCATAGAGGCTTAATGTCATCTAACAGAGTTCACTGAGAAAATAGAAAAGGTGAGGTTTATTTTTAACATGGGTGACCCATTTAATTATACCTTCATCCCTGCTTGAGCCATATGGGGATAAATGGTTCACTACATAAATGGCACAGTCTCTAATTTCTAAACCTGTGGGTATGACATCACAGCTTGATGCATTGCAAATAGTGAACAGTAATATGAAATGATTTCTGATCACAGGTGGGCGCATTTCTTGATAACTGGTAGAGGTTCCATTGTTTCTACTCTACCAATGTGGTGAATACAACTTTGACTGTGTTTACAGTTTTTCATTAATATTTCTAGAAAATGCACTTGTTCTTTGCAGTATTCATCAAAGTGAGTGTAAGTTAAACAAAACCTTTACTAAGTTCATATTTGTACTTTTAGTTTTATTTATTTTGGAAATTATTTCCAGCAGCTGAAACTACATCTAAATCAAAGGGAAGTCAGGAAGGGAGGCATCATTGTATAAAACAAAATAAGAAAGGTTATCTATGGTTTGTAAGTTGGGATACTTGATAGTAAGTAACACCTTAGAAATCTAAAACCCATACATAAAGCGAGGAAAGCCAAGAAAATAATGTGTACATCATGGAAAACTTAAGGCATTGAGAGTCAGGTATCTCTGAAGGAGGAAAATGACTGGAGGGGGCATGAAGTTTGTGTAAGGAACATGATTATTTTCCTATCCTCACCCTCAAAGAAAGGTCTTGTATTTACTCCCAAAAAGTTGACAATAAAGCAAATAATGAAACTGGCGGATTTATTGTTGTGAAGATTGACAAAAGATAAAATTGGAACAAAACATCTCTTTAAAAATTCAGATCTTCTCTAGGATGTCAGCTCATTGGGTTCACACCACGTGGCTCACTTAATGAAAAATAACAATAAATCGCCATTTGTGCCCTAGAACATGTCAAAGATAATTTTGTTGTGATGACCCCCAATCAGCAGTTGGGTCTAAAAGTTTAACTAGAGAAATGCTCATGGCTTCTCCATCAATCACAAGTAGCATGCTTTCATGCACCACCAGGGATTTGCTCTATTTATCTTTTTTGATGCAAACAGCCGTTAAACAATCAAGGTGCTTGACTATATTCTTTAGGAATTTGAAATTTATTGGTAATTCACTCACTTCTTACTTGTGAATGAAGGGAGAAATTTGTTTAAAATATTGTTTTCTCTTTAATTTGACATGTGAGATAAAAATCTAAGATAAATACCTGATACTTCAGACTATGCATTAGATTGTTTTAACAGAACAAGTTGATCCACAAGTACACGAGGATAAACAATCAGGTTTCTTTTCCTTCGCATTATTACGAATTCATAGTTTAGACATATTTAATGTATTTTAACCTATTAACGTTATTACCAATAGAAAGGCTCATATTTTCCAACAGATGGCTTTGCAAGGAATTTTCCTTCAAGCTGATTTATTATTATCATCAGTTTTAAAATACACATATATGCACATATATACACAGGTACACAAGTGTTCAAGTAAAAGTTTAGAAAAACTAACTGAAATTTTTCATAGCATAAATGCAGATTTTTTCTCAGTAGTTTAATGATTAACAGAAATTTTTATGTACATATTTATATTAATCTATGTTTTAAATTAAGCATATATAACACAAAGTTTAAAAAGTCTTTAAATTTAGTGTTTATATTTCAAAGGAACTATGACAAAATTACTGCTCAGAATCTTATTAAATCATATAAATGATTCTTAAAAGAACAGTATACATGAATTAGTTAATATTTTCAAGACACTTTGAAAATAATAGGCCTGTGTGGCATTATTCCAGTTAGTTTATGGTATATTAATAATGTATTTATTTTATTTATCTAGCATTTGAAGTGGAGCTTAATGAATTAATGAACATAATGCCCAATCATGTTTAATAAAGAGCTTTGAAATATAGTCTAAATAATTCTCTTATCATTTTACAATTATACTTAGCACATTTATTGCATTTGTTTCTTGAAAGTGTTTTGCAAACACATTCTTGGTCCATCCATCTTGAGGTACAGATCTTACTGTATATGTATTACTGGTAGAGTCTACTAAGAAGAAAGGTTCACATTTATTCATTCCTCAGAAAAAGTTGCTGTTACTCAATGCTAACTTTTTGTTTAGATTAAGAGATTGGTAGGACTAAAGAGGTGATCTTAAGAAACATTATCCAGGAGCACAGCATTTGACTCATTCTCTACAAATGAGTCCTAAGTGGCCATAGCTCTACTATTTACTAACCAAAACTGTACCATCCACTGAATAAGGTAGTCCTGTCTTTTGGTTGTTGTCAACAAATTTTTACAGTTGAGACAAGTCTAAAAGAGAAAGGGAGGCATTTTAATGCCAATATCTACATGAGGATAGCCCCAGGTGTTCAATAGAAAAGTGAAAACATCTTTAACACTGGCAACCTAGAGTAATTTCAACAAAAACTGAAGGGAACATGGTCATCCTTCCAGAAACATCCTCTTAGTTTTGTATATGGTTGTGATGAGTCAGTTTCAGGGAAGCCTGGCTGTACAGTAAGCAGAGCAGCTCTTTGATGGGTCAGTGTATGACACAGTCTGAGTGTTTGACTCCTAGCTCTACATGCACAGGTTAAAACCTAAGAGAGAAGATGGTAGCATTGACAGGGGTGCTGAGAGAGGTGCTAGTTACTGGTCTTCACTCTCTTCAATGGAATTTGTGCTTTTATGTGAAGATGCTCATGGGATAATACAGAAAAGAGGTCTCTGTGGCTATGTCACCTGGGACCACTGATTCTGTTGCTATCTTGATATTGATCTTGATCTTGGCTACAGAGCCTTAGAAAGTCTAAGAAATAAATTTCTATTCTGCCTTTTCTATTTCCTTCTTTCCATCTTTTTCTTCCTTCCTTTTTTTCTTCCTTCCTTTCATTATTCCTGATTTCTTTTTTCCTTTATTTGATTAAGGCACAGCTGTCTGTACTCATTTTGAAGTCTTCCTAAATGAAGAGACATTAGGCAATAAATTGTATTTATATATAATTACATAATATATTATATAATTATACATTAGCCAATGCAAGGGCATGTTTTAAAATAGAAGATATCACTTTGATGGTCTGGAGATGTAGTTCAGTTGGGACAGTGCTTGCTGAGCAAGTTTAAAACCATTACTTTGATCTCTAGCACTACAGAAGCTTTGCATGGTGGTGCAAACCTGGTAAACCAAGTGCTGAAGAAGTACAGATAGGAGGATCAGAAGCTCACTGTCCTCACCATGGTCATAGGCAGTGTAGGCCAGAGTGAGTTTTATAAGACCCTCCTTTCAAAATAAAACAAAATTAAAATGAGGATATTTTACTCTGAAAGACTCACCAAGCTACTATTCATATAATAGAATTTCTTACTAAATGTTTGAATTATTTAGAGGGTAATTTTTGGATACTTGTTAGACCTCAGTCACCTGACAAGAAGTCATCCACAACAATGGTGAGACCTAGTTCAAGTCATCAGTTGAGAAGACGAGCTGGAACCTTAGTCATCATGTCAAACTGAACAAAGGCAAAGTTGCTTTCGTAATAATTTGTGGAAAATTTAAAGGTAACCCAAATGCCTCCAAGGACATAGTGTAATAAGTGGCTTCTTCGGTTTTTAAATTCTAATGTTGTTTCTACTAAATGCACTAGGTTTAAATTAACTGTACATTTCTAGACTAAATATAATGCACAGACAACAATTAATTTCACCCGTGAACATGAATGTCAAACAGCTGTGCTATTACTATTAACCTTTGCCAATCATAGCAATATTCTCTGGAACCAGCATGTTTCACCTAGAAATAAGTCACATATATAATGCTCATTCTGCACTCAGCATTGCCCTCTTCACACTCTCTATCCTATTTTTATTTTAAAACAATCCTAAACTTGCAGGGTAGAGTTGCTACTAAGATACAAGGGATACCCTGCCTGAACTCTTTGGAAGCAGAGTACCGATCTGATGTTCTGCTAACTTCCCACATTGAAGTATTTCTCACATGTAAATATTGGTTGTATTCTTTACAGGAAAGGAAGCCTTTATGCATAATCATAACACAACACCTACAATTAGAAAATCAATTCTGGGGGGGGGGGCTGGAGAGATGGCTCAGAGGTTAAGAGCATTGCCTGCTCTTCCAAAGGTCCTGAGTTCAATTCCCAGCAACCACATGGTGGCTCACAACCATCTGTAATGGGGTCTGGTGTCCTCTTCTGGCCTGCAGGCATACACACAGACAGAATATTGTATGCATAATAAATAAATAAAAGAAAATCAGTTCTGCTCCCCAGCTGTCAGAGAATTAGCATGCACCAAACATGTGTCACCAATGGTCCCAATAATGTTCTTAGTGACAAACAGATCTGAGTGAGATTTTAGTATTCTATGCCCCCATGATGCAACATCCATCCTTCAAGGGGAGACATTCTTTCATCTGCCCTTGGCTTTTCAGATGTTTTCCCTTTATATCTCTGGAAAATTACTTTTCTTAGAATATTTGAACTTGTGTTTTCTTACTTTAGTTTCATGATTTATATGTCAGGTCCCATGAACGTGGACCCACTCCACCTTGACCAAATGTTAGAGAGTTTAGGCCTATTCTTGCTCTTTTAAGGAGGTTTGACCCAGGGTGTGACTGCCTACACGATGCTTGTCCTAAGGTGTAATTGCTGCATGTCCTGCCTAAACAACAGGTCACTTAACTCAGGATGTAGTTTCTTGATATTTTTGGGTGTTGAAGAGGAAATTACTCTGTTTAGTCTTGGTACTGTAGTAAGGAAGTCTTTTGTTTTCTTCCCCTCTTTTGAGTTGGGTATTTAAAGACAATGAGAAATAATCACAGGAGAATTCAGTATTCAGAATTCAATCAGGTTGCCCTCCGGACTCTTCTCTGCATTGCTGTCTCTTTCTTTTGTATCTGTTTTTCCTCGCTTACCATTTCTAATCTACACACCCATACCCTGGAACATAGGAACCTTTCAAGGCTGGATACCGACATATTTAATTCAGTTTTAATTTAAGTTTAGGATTTGGAATCCCACATTTTTCATATGATGTCTTATTCCTCAGAGGTTTCATCCTTCAGGGTTTTTCCATTGTTAATGGTAGTCGACAATGATAATTCTATTAAGTCTGTATGTGACAGACTTTTTCTATAGTAAATTTACTCTTTTATGTTATAATTAACAGGTATTTTGTTAAAGGGCACTCTGAAGCATAAAAACATGCTATTCATTTAAAAACATATTTTATTTATTAGTATATTTATATTGAAATTTATTCTTATTTTATTCAATGAACACAATTTGTGACTGTCACATTTTGTTATAACACTTAGCTAATACCAGTTTGTTCTAAATTATTCTTTTTATGGCAAGCTGTGTCCTTCTATTGTATCTTATCATTTAAAAGCAACATGTATATTTAAGAATATTTAATATATAGAATGTGATACCATCAGACACACATTAAAATCAGTATTATAATGAAAACAGATCAGATTGTCTGTTATCTCTTATGGGTACCCACATGTCTTCCAGGTTCAAGGAGAAATTGAAAATGCTTTATTTATCAAGAGTCTTACAAGACTCCATTATCAACTAAAGTCAGTTGTACACTTGTCCTTGAGGCTTGTTTACCTTACTCATGAAACATTCTTTAGCCTTGGACCTATGCCTTTCTACCTTCCTATTGTCCCTACCTCAAAAAGATGAAGGAAAAACATTCATCGATGGCTATATGAAAATAGAACCTCTTTGGGAAAGTAGATTGCTGCAACCATTATGGGAGGGGTTTTGTATGGAGGTCGCTTGGTGGTTCCCGGCCACCAAGCTAGCTTAGACCCAAAATAATCACACATAAACTATGTTAATTAAATCACTACTTGTCCCATTAGCTCTAGCTTCTTATTGGCTCTTACATCTTAATTTTACCCATTTTTATTAAACTGTGTATTGCCACATGGCTGTGACTTACCAGCTAAAGTTTCAGCACATCTATCTCTGGCAGCAGCTCCATGGCTTCTTTCTGACTCTGCCTCCTTTCTCCCAGCATTCAGCTTAGGTTTTCCCACCTAGTTCTGTGCCCCTATAGCTCTACTATAGACCTAAAGCAGTTTCTTTATTTAACCAATGATATCCAGCATACAGAGGGAAATTCCATATCAGAGAAGTGAATAAAAGTTTCTAAAAATATTTTAAAAATAGAATTAATGTATTATCCAGCAAACCCCGTTTTAGTTATATACTAGAAGGAGTTAAAATCAATATATCAAAGAGACCTGTTATCTTGTGTTTATCATGGCAATATAATGATAGTTGACTAAAGAAAATGCCTATATGTTGATGGATAAATGAAGAATGAAAACAGGGCATGCACATACAGTGAAATATCATGTAACAGCGAGAAACCTCTGCATCCATACATGGATAGAAACAGAGGATAATTATCTACAGGAAATAAGCTAGACTCAGAAAATGTCATGTTCTTGTTTATATGCCAAATCCCCATCTTGTGAGGACCACCTAGCTTTTGAACACAAAAACACTTTTTGTAATTCCTTATATTGTCATCTGATACAGCCATTTCTTCTAAACTAAACACCCTTGTTTCTCGGAGAAAAGTGGTGTATAGAGGCCAAGTTCTGAAGTGACATCCTTCCCAGATTCTCTCAGTGTCCAGAAGGCATACCACCATATCAGGCACACTTTATAACTATGCATGCACACATATCAACTACCCATAGCAAATCAATCACTGCAGTTCTCGATCTCACATCATAACAACTAGCTCTTCTCTCTTTCCTCTTCATTGCATCTGTCCTGCCCTAGAGTAGCTCCCCAACATTCTTCATACATATACTTGGGAAATCCTCATGATCAAAGTTCTGAATTGTAGCTATTGCTCTGCTACCATTGTATCCATGTATACACACAAATGCATAAATACACATGGTTCTAAGTATAGGGATATGATGTGGAGTGTATGTTCAGAAAATATCATCAAAGTGGATATTTAGCTGGATCTTGAAGTGTAAGTAAGTGTTTTCAGGAACAGAAAATGTGACTCAAAGAAGAATGGGAATCGATAAGAAGTACTCCAGGGGAAGGGAACACATAATGATGACTCACTCAAGAACAGCAGGTACCTCAAAGCATGCCTCTGGGAACCTTACCTAACTAACAAGGGCAGAGTAAATCTCCAAATCCAGAAAATAATAGCCCCAAGATAGCCAATGTTACCTGGGGTGATGTTTCCAAAAACACCTCTATTCTTCAAGCTGATTTTTACCTAGTACACACTAACAGCACCTGGGCGAATACATACCTTGACATACTTGGAAAATAGACAATTTATAGATCAGAAAAAAAGTTTTATATTTATCATCTGGCTGCTAGATACACAGGAAACAAGAAAATGATGAAGTTGTGTTATCAATAGTTTAGCCTGAGAAATATGTGGAGAAGGGGAGGCACATTTCTGTGTGCTGGTGTACATGAGCATATATGTGGTGGTCAGAAGCTAACCTAGCTGTTATTCCTCATGGGCTGACAACTCATTTCTGTCTCTGTCTCTCTATTTGGAGACAGTCTCTCTCCCTGACCTGAAATTCAACAAGTAGGCTAGGTTGACTTCCCAATGTTGGAATTACAAAGATGTACCCCTTCATTCAGTTGTGGTGATTAAACATAGGTCCTCATGGTTGCAAGACAATCACTTTACCACTGAGCTGTATCTTTCCAACCTCTATGTGGTAGTTTTTGAAACATTCCTACTATGGTAACTTTTCAGTAAAGTTTAAATTACTTCTAAATAAAAAGTAAAGGGAAAGAAAAACATTATCTAAACAATCATTAACCCTATCAGATTTGCACAGACCTATTATATTTTGTAAACATATTAAATAGAAGAAGAGGCTCTCTTAAAATGGAAAAGGATGTGAACTTTTATAAAGACCCAAATACAAGTCAATGCTCAGTCCAATGAGAGTCAACTTGAGGGGAATTTGGACACACCATTATGGAACATTGTCTCAAAGAAGTTGCACATTCCATCATGTGCCTACGGAATTCATCATGGACAGGGTAAACAGTGTACCTGGACCCAGAGGCTACCATGTGCTTACAGCAGACATTACACAGGACAGAATCAACAACCCAGAGTCCTCCAGAAACCCTATTGATCCAGCTGGGTCATTTTGACAATCATCTAGCAGGAGGGCACTCCCACATCTGCAAAATTGGACTTGGTGCCTGTCCCATCGATTAGCAACATTTCCCAGTCAACACAGCACCGGAAAGGTTTCCAACTCCCTGTCTTGCCAGAAAGTAGGGAGGATTAATTAGCAGCTCTCTGCAAAATACTCTATGTTCTTTTTCTCAGGAGACAGATTAATGACTAATTCTCAGACCTTTTCTGAAAAGAGGTTAGAGGAACTAACAGATCCTGCCTCTGAGAAGTGCTGAAAAGTCAGACTTTGCATTTGCTTATCTGAATACAATTGGAAAACTCATCGTGGGGCTATAAATAAAACTCTCAACTACTTTCATGTCCCATATCTCTACCACATAATGTCGTTGAAAGATAAAAAACCCTTGGTAAACAAGAATGCAGTTTGAAAAACGGTAATAGAGAGAAGGGAGATGCCTGAGAGGCTATAAAGATGCGTATTTCAGAGTAAGATGACCAAAGTTTGATGCAAAAAAATAAGGAAACCTCTGACATCCACTAGAGTGTTGTGGCATTTGTATATTCTTGGGCATGTACATACATGTGTGCACACACACACAGTATAAAATAACTGTTTTAATTGTAAGAGTGGCAGAAACAAGCCTCACTGTCTAATAACAGAAGACAATAGATGAGTACATGTATTTAATGAACAATGTATAGCTATAAATATTATGGTTTCAAAGGGTATTTTACAAGAAGTATTTTGTGACTTGTGAATATTAAATATAAAGTTCTCTATTTAAACAATTTCTAATTAGGAAGTGTTACATTGAAAGTGGAAGGAGAGAAATAACGTCAGGACCAACACTGTATTTGTTCAGGTAAGCAGGATACACCTGGCATACTTCACTGACATTTCCTGATGACCAGGGGTTTTTTAATGAGCTGCCTATACAATAAAAGAAAAGAAGAACAAATATGAGGTAGGTCCATCTTTCATGGTGCTGCTTGCAGCACTTAGTATAAAATCTTACATGGAGACTGTTCCCATGACATTGTTTCCTGAAAGTGTATTCACTTTGACCAGGCTTAATCTCTCCTGTCCCTCCTATTTTCCTCTTCATCTTAATTTATGACTTAATTGGAGTTCAAATGTGCATTGGGTACCAGATCTCTCTCTGTCTGTCTCTCTTTCTGTCTGTCTCTCTGTCTGTCTGTCTCTCTCTGTCTGTCTGTCTCTCTCTCTCTCTCTCTCTCTCTCTCTCTCTCTCACACACACACACACACACACACACACACTTGAGAGCCATTCTTTGGTTTTCAGTGACTTCTGCCCCTCTTATAACTGGTGGGGAAAAGGTATTCTGAACCATGGCTCCTTTCCTCTGAGTTCTCCAGAATCATGCTGTTGGAACATCTGCCTGTTAGCCTGTCACAACTTCTCCTTTTATTCTCAAAGAAGAAAGATTTGATTCAATATAGGAGGCAAAGCCATTTTTAAGAAAATATTTTTTTTTTAATTTTGTTCCCTAACTTCATTTCTAAGTCTATCCTTGAGATTCTGTCAGTTTCACATGTCATTAGTGACAACTCTGATGCATCCAGACCAGGCTCTTCAGTTCTGGTGTGCAATGGTGCTACATAGAGAAGGTGCTTCTTAGAGTAGGGGTGCACCAAATGACTAAATGCGCTAGTCTCCAATCTGGATTTGAAACTCAGTATAACCTCTACTCAGAGGCCGCTCAATAATCTCTAACTAGCTGCAGCAGGCTCCTTGGTAGGAAGGTCACAGGCTCCCATTGATGTTCATCTGGGAGCAGCTGCCTTAGAAAGTTCACTACAGTGGCACCTCAAGAGGTCTGCCATTTCCTACTCATTGACCAAGGTTTGTTTCATTTCATAATTTACATGTCTACTGCTCCATGTGTGTTTTCCACTGACTAGGCTGGAGCATGTATGCTTTCAGATTGCATTCATATATGTGGGCTAAGAACTTGTCTCAGAATAGACTATCATCTAGTATGTTTGAGAGGCTGAGGCAGGAAGATCTTTGACCAGAGAGGGCAGGACTATAGAGTGAGACCTTCTCCTATAAAAAAGAAAATAAATGGAAAGAATTATTTATGAAAAGTAACCTTAAGCCATAAAATACAAACATTTTTTTGGTTTATTTCAATGTTCAACTTCCTCAAACTTGGACTAAAGTAGTGGCCCAAATTAAAGTGTTCATTCATAGAATTTAGTTTGTTGCTGTCATGTGAGCCCTTTAAGAGATTGTGTGGGGAAACTGTCTTTATTTCCATTCTTCATAAAGTTTCCAGGTAGGAATATTTTACAGGCTTATCTACCTACTTAACTTCCACAAGAATCTCTAGCAGGATACAATCCCTCTATTAATCCTGAGTGATCCTCCCTAATGTCTGTGTGTTTCCTACATAGTCTATCTTTCATCATTTTTATTTTCCTCATTATAGCAGATAGACACCATCACCCTCAATTTTGAGGAAATTTGTTTCAGAAACATCTGACACCCAAGCTAAGATGGCAGCAGCACTAGGGCTGCTACAAATATGAAATAAAATTATTGTGGTCCTTCCAGGACACTGTGTACCCATTGTACAATTAACATATTGTACAATTTAGTATTTAGCTAAATCTGTGTTTCTTCTGTACAAAAGAGATCTGTACTTTCCATATAGGAGTTGCTCAAACATGGAAGGTAGAGGCAAAGCTCCCAAAGGTACAATTACATTTTTGTTTCATTAACCATTCTTGAAATGACCATGTTCCCAGCAGCTCCTTGCAATGGGTCATCACTTCTAAATGTTGCCCCGTGTGGGAATTGAACTCACCAAGCTGTTGCATAGGAGTGTAGCACTATGTCAGTGGAATCCCTGTTGTCCTTGTGGTAATATCAAACTTCATTGAGTTCAGGAGGCCCCATCACAAAAGAGTGAGAAGAAGCCATTGAGACCCTAATGAAGCCCTTGGCAGAATGTTTCTACCCAAACCATGCAGCCACTTCTACTACCCTGACAACAAGGCCAAGTTCTAAAGTATGGCTAAAGATTATTTCCATTATGGATAAAACCTCATTTTTGTATTGCCTGATTTCAGATTGTAGCTAAGCCAATCTGAGAATTTTGGGGTTCTTTACATCATAAAAGGACAAGCTATAAAATATGTTACAGAATGAAGAAACTCCAAAACAACTTTGTGATATATCTACAGAAAAGAGGCTAAAACAATAGTTTCATGATAAAAATAAATAAAATGAAATTATTCATAGCTCATTCCCAAACACTACTTTTAAATTCCACATCCCACAAAAATCTTTAAATATATTCTAAATATCCTTCTTGGGTAGTAATGATACGTTGAACTATAAATACTTAGGGCAATTCTATCTTTGACCTCTGCCTATGATATCCATCTCCCCCTTCTTGCCTTATAGTCTATGCCTGATTCTGTGGAAGAAACAGACAAAAATATTACATTTTAGACTGGTAAATGCTGCCAAATTTTTGGCATAAAAATCATGAATCTATTTTGTGGTTGAAACAAAAATGACTGGAGGAAGTGGGAGGATGTTTTAGTTGGTAAACAGTAAGCCACATAAGCTTGAGGACGAGAGTTCAAATCCACAGGCAGTAGTAGAATCTGAGATTCACAATACTGTAAAGGTTGAGATGGGTCTGCTGGCTCTACAAGCAATCTTCACATTCAGTGAGGGACCCCGTTTTAAAACCAAGATAGAGAGGATGACATCTGATGCTGATTTTATTGTCTCCAAATGCACAGAAACACACACACACACGAGCACTTTTTTCATAATTTGTAAATATATAATCGCTGTAAATTTTATCTATAATTAGCTTGGGGTCAAACCCAGTTCTACTCTTTACCAGAACTGACTAGGAGAAGACAATGACTTGTGTCTTTGTTTCTGAGCTTGTAAAATAGGATAGAGTAAGAGAGCATATCGCACAGGACTACTAGGAAGTTCAAATGAGACTGTTTATTGCCCAGGATGCTCCTAGGGCACAAGTAAATCAAAAATAGTATTATTATCTTGCCCTGTGGCCACATAGAATTTGTCTCTAAAGACACAGGTAACATATGGGACCAAGGTTACAATTACACAGGCTACAAGAAAGTTTTGAGTTCTGGTTTGAATGAGAGGCAAACATCAATAGTAGTGGGGGAGGGTGATACAAGCATTCATTTAACATCTCAGTCAGAGTAATTGTACCAGTAGAGTGGTATCTATGTAGAAGAATGGAAAATATATAAGTAATATAGGAAGGAGACTTCAAAAAGAGTCCTTCAGTATATGCAACTTGCATATATGATAAAAGGTTTACCATTCTGATTTTTTAAAAACATATTGCATGTCATTTTTTTTGTTCAAATCATACGGAGGTTCCAAGAAATAACATGCTATCTTGCATCAAATTGGGCAGAGTTATTTCGCTATGTGTTACCCTTTTGTAATTTTTTTCCAAAACAAATATAAGCCGATGTAATTTTCTCCATCCTCCTTTCCTGCTGTTGACTGCATGCAGTCAAGATGCTAATTAAAACCACCTAATTTAAATGCCAAGTTTGCCCTAAAATAGATTTTCAGTAATTTTGTAAAATTACCAGTGGGCATGAAGGTTGCAACAGATATGTTCACATAATCCATGTTTTTCTCAAAGTGATTTAAATGGAGAACTCTGGCATTTTCAGCCTCACTGCTCTGCAGATTGCATAGGGGCAAAGTCTAGCTGGAAATCCACTTGTGGAGATGCTGTACCCATGTTTATATTTTGGGAATTTTTCCAAAGCCAGTTAGATCTGCTTGGTTAAAATGTGACCATCACAGAGTTAAACTATAATCAATATTGGCATGAGCAATGAGCCACTGGCCCAGATCATATATGGTCGTCATGGCAGGTGAGAGGAAAAAGAATTCAAAAAACTAGGTCTAGAATAACATGGCAAGGGACTGTTACTTCTATCACAGGTCAGTGTTGAGTCTGATAAAGAGAGGAACATTTTGTCAAATTGACAGAACCAGGCAGACAAGAGGAATCAAAGATTAGATGAAGACAGACCAAAAGACTGGGTAACATCAAATTCAATATATTCTGGGGACATACATGTTGTATGTTTGTGACAGAGCACTTGAGACAAGTGTTCAATGAAAAGAGGGTCAAGCCAAATTACCTCTAATATTCTATATTAGTCTACAGATGTGTGTTTTTAACCAAGATTCTTTATTCAAGTGAGCTACCTTTGCAGCCAAAAGTAGTCCTTTTATTTAACTAAAATATAATTGTCTTACCTCATTCTTTCTTCTCATTCTTCCTAATTCTCCCACGTACAATCCTTCAAGGTCACAACCTCCTCTTCTATAACCATTGTTATTACAATACATAATCAACATACAAATGCAACCTGGTGAGTTGTTCAGTGTTACTTACCTACGTGTTTTGAGTAATGACAACTCCATATTGGATAGCCAATCAGTTGCTCACCCCTAGCAAAGACTTATTTTCCCTGTAGCTGTTTATCTATGGGTGGGTTCCATGTAATTTTTCCTCATCTATATTGGGAGGACAACTAGTGCTGGAATTGTTCAAATGTTATTTAGGGTGCCAACAGGTTGAGATTCCATGGAGGTAGTTTCCATTGTCATAACTAGAAAGTTCAATCCCATTACGAACTTCTCAGACTCTTTCAAATGACAGTGTGTGTGGAGGTGTTTGTTCACGTCCTCTCCATGTACACCTCATCTCTCTCTCTCTCTCTCTCTCTCTCTCTCTCTCTCTCTCTCTCTCTCTCTTTCTCGTTTTTCAAGACAGGGTTTCTCTGTAGCTTTGGAGCCTGGAGCCTGTCGTGGAACTAGCTTTGTAGACCAGGCTGGCCTCGAATTCACAGAGATCCGCCTGCCTCTGCCTCCCAAGTGCTGGAATTAAAAATGTGTGCCATCACTGCCCAGCTACATTTAGTCTTTGATATATTTGTCTGACAAATCCTTTTCTCCAAAGCACATGGATTTCTACTCTCCCCAGGGCCCATAACATTGATAGATTATTCACAGTTAACTTTCTTTCCCTTTTCCTATATCATGCCTGTATATCTAAAATAACGTATAAAACTGATTTAGTCAATAATATGGATCCAATACATTGATTGTCTATTAATCGGTAATCCACAGATTGAGTGGATCTGTGATTCAGAAGATCAGTCACCTGCTGATGTGGTACTGGTAATTCAGAGTCCAAAATGTTGGTCCCATCAGCCTCAGTGCTGGCAACTGACCTACGTACACAGACCCTCACAGATGTAGCCATTTTACCAAGATTTCATGTATCAGCAAAAGGAAAGGCAGACACAGCCCAAACCAATTAGCTCTGCTTTGGTGTTTTCCACATAGTAGGAAGCTCATAATTCCATTGCATGATTGACACCATTGATTTTCATTATCTTCTGGGACCATACAAGTTACAATAAAGAAATACATAATCATGCTCTCTCCTTCTGCCTCAGGGTTCTTGCTACAGTGGTGACACATTTTACCATTTACATATATTGTGGTCATTTTAACCAACACACAATATGCTTCCGTATTTAATTTGGAAATGCTTTTTGACATTCGCACATCTGCTCCCAATGCAGATAAGTGTTAGAGAAATGTTTGGGTCAGCGGTGCATGAAATGTAATTGAATGGCTCAGAACTCTACCATTTACATCTGCTCTGCCTTACAGAGATCAGACAGATGGAAAACAGTGGCTGAAATAGTCTGTGATCTTCTCAAGGAGTGCTCCTATTAATAGGACTGCCTGGGCCTAGAGGGTATAGGTTGGTTGTAGAGCAAAGATATTTCATGCACAAGGTTCTGGATCTGATCATACGCACACACACAAGGATTGCCAGTCAGTGAACATTTGCTTCCAAGACTAAAAAATGCCAATTTTGAATAATTTTTAGCTTTCTTCCTCATGCCTTTACATGATGAACAAATTAGTTAAGGTTCCACATAAATCAGTGTTGGAATTAAGAAAGCTAGTTTACGATTCTGGGTAATAGAAGCATTATTCTCTCATATAAATGTTAATTGATGATATGTGGCTCTATTTTCTACTTAATTTTGTTAAGAAAGACAAAAGTTAGTAGGTTAATGGGTAAATGGGCTAGGTACAAAAATTGCAACAGCCTGTGCTCCATTCTTTGCAGCTATGTGAGGGAGTTAGTGATGAGAGACATGATTTCCTTGTCTTCGAGTCATTTATGAATACTTCTCCTGGAGTATGAGATACCCACAGATGAATTAGGCAACTAACTGGTATACTATCTACTAGTCCTGCAAAATATACCCATATCACATCTGCCTTTCATGCAGTAGGGAAGACCTTTAAGATCCTTTTAACTTACTGATATGTATTCTTTGATATATATAGAAGTATGCACAATATAATAATAAATGCACATAATTTATATATTAGTCTTTCTTGAAATTAGGAAGATATTTGCATTTCCTAAGGGCTGACCTGAGCCTCATCTGTTAAGATTTGGATAATCACTTAAATACACATATTGTTGATAAAAATGTGTTAACACAATGTTACTATTATTGTAAAAGTGAACATATTATGTGCTATATATGTTATAAATATACAGATATATGTGTGCACATATTTATGTATTTAGTAAAATAAATGGTAAATTAGATGTACAACTATTTAGAGTTTGGTAATATTAAACTCTGAATTTAAATATTAATCAACATATTTTATTGACAAATATTTTATTCTTGACTTATTCCAGCAGTTGTATGAGATAGTTGCTGAGACAGGGTGTGAAGTTCCATACATTTCTCAGGCGCAGAGATAACTCATTGTGACTTAATTGCTTGTGTTTCAGGATGTGGATTACTAGATTTTGACACCAGAGAAACATCACAGTTAAGGTGAAAATTAAAGAAAGAAAATATCAGCAGTAGTAATTAGGATAAAATAAAGTAAAAGAGCATTTCTACCTTAAAAATAAACCTTTGAGGTTTGAACATAAAAAATCAGAAACATAGATAATTGTGACAGTGGGGATGTTCCTTGATTTTAAGACGATCTGAAGATTTGAAATATTTCAAAATTACACTAAGTAGAGACATACTGAATATACGTGGGGCTTATGGGTATTGTGTCATTAAAATTGATAACAATGCTGCAAAGGCACGCCTCTTATCTAGACATACTTTCACATGGCAAAATAACACCTCAGAGATGCTGTGTGATGAAGACAGATCCAGCACCACTTCCTCCTGCCTCTACGCCATGGTACAATGTGCACTCAGAGGCGATCATGTCACAGCCTTCCAGAGGAAAGAGTTAGGCGCTTAAAAGACACAGTAAGACACACAAGCCATTCAGGAATTTCCTTCCTGTTTCACCTCTCTCTAAGGACGCGCATACATGAGGAACAAAACGTGCCGAGTATGTAGCCTACGGTGAGTTCTATTGACTGCAGCTGGGATCCTTAGCATGGCTTTATTTTCATAATGTATCATAAAATATTGAGCAGGCATTATACATTTTTAATATTTAATTGTATTTTCAAACCCTATTTATCTGTCATGAAATTGCCTTTTGTGGGAAATTTTTCAAATACAAGCAGACATAGTTTCCCTATAACAGTCATGCTATTGTTGTGTCAGTGGGCACAACTTGCCTGGGACATCATAATTGTAGTATCCAAGGGCTAGTACTGTTCACCCAACCCTTATTTTAGAAAGAAAAAAAAGAAACTTATGTTGAAGATTTATGTCTTCTTCATTTCCTTCCGCTTTGCAAGCCATGCTAGACTTATCTGTCTCCTTGGTGTTGTGGAGGGTGTCTGAGAGCTCTTTCCAGACTGCTGAGCCCTGTCAGTCATCTCAAACTGTGTAATGATGCCCTACATCTCATAAATGCCATTGAAGGAGAAGACATTCAAGTGTGGGGTGGATTAATAAATAAGGAGCGGGAGCAATTCTGAAAATTCGACAAGGCAGAAAATAAATCTGCCATAGAGACCATCATGGAGAGTGGCAGATGGGCTAAATAGAATTGGAAAGGGTAGTCTAGGCAGATTCTCAAGGCCATAGTAAACAAAGAGGTGCCAACCAGTGTCAATTTTCTATGTTCTCCTCCCTAAGGAGAGAAAAAAAGAAACAATAGAATGACCAGATCCTGATGGACATTGTCAGTGTGATTTATGGAATCTTGGGTGAATCACTGATCTTAGTCAAATAAAATTTAGAAACTCAAAGCTTATAAAAATTATCCATTATGGATGTGGGATTCCCTATGTATGCTCTGAATATGTTTTGTTACCATTGGTTAATAAAGAAGCTGCTCTCGGGCAATGGCTTAACACAGTAAAGCCAGGTGGAAAATTTGAACACAGATATAGAGAGAGTAGGTGGAGTCAGAGAGATGCTATGTAGCCTTCGCAGGAGACAGACACTAGTGGGAACTACCGGTAGGCCACAACCATGTAGTGATACACAGATTGAAAGAAATGGGTTAATTTAAGATATAAGAGTTAGCCAGGAATATGCCTAAACTATTGGCCAACCAGTGATGTAATTGATACAGTTTCTGTGTAATTATTTCAGGTCTGGGCGGCTGGGAACAGATAAGCAGCCTTCTGCCTATACGCTAGCCTAGCTTTTATTAGGCTTAAAGGTGATAGTTTCTACAGGCTGCTGGAAGAGAAAACACATCAGCAGTTTTACACAAGCACTGAGCCCTGAATGCTACAATTCTGAGCTCCAGCCAAGATGTGCCACTGGTACAATGATGGCATGACTGTTATTCAGTAACCATTTCTGATTGGATTTGTTACTTTCTCTACACATGGGAATTTCATGCTTTGTACTGTAATCCTGGTGAAAAGCCCATGGTTGGGAATCTCATAGGCTCTTAGGTAAAACCTCTTATTGCTATTTTGCTAAACGGTCATGTTGTCAAATTGTTCCATAAATATTTATACTTATGTCAAAAAAACAGAGCTACCTGCAGACTTGGTGAGAGACATTTCTTTTTGTGGGCAGCATTCAACACTGAGAGGCCAAACTGATCACACTATAAAGAATAAATTCCTAAATGAGATGTTGTTATCAGCAGTCCTCTCTTTTTAAGGTTCAAAAAACATTGCTAAGGAAGAGACAGAAAGACAGGAAGAGTTGGAGGAAGAGTGTTGCAAAACTCTAATGTCTTGTCATCGAGAGAGTCCAGGGCATTTGAATAATAATGTAAGATTGCAAAATCTCATCTTAACTATAAAGAATCCAGAAAAAAAGGGGGGGTTGGGGTGAAAGTGATGGACATTGTGTTTATCTTTGATGAGCTATGCTTCCCTTCAATCCCTACACTATGAGGGTCATGGTGTAATTTTCAGAGAGATACAAGTTTTTGTCATAAGAGGAAAGTTGGCTTAAAAGACAGAAGAAGGAGGTAGAACCATAGAAAGTACCTTCATTATGACAATTAGCATTGAGAACTTTTCATGGGCTGCCTAGCTGTTCCTTCAAAATATGTGAAGTTAAACTTTAGCAAAAGGAAACGCAACTGCAGAAGAAGGTAACATCATATGTCTATAAAGTTCCCTCTGCACGGATGGGACACATATTCACCTGGTTCTCCGCCCCTGACCATTTTCCCTGTCTCTGGATGCAGACTGGAGAGGAAAGTAAAATGTTCTCTATCCATCTCACATCCTGTGGCTACATGTATCTTGAGGTGGTAAGCACCGTAGCTAGCTCTTGGGTTCTGCTTCACCTACTCCTGGCTAAGATGCTCAGGAAACAAGGAAGACATATGGACTCCTTAGGAGGTAGCAGCTTTGCAGCAGCCTTTGGCGGAAGAAGCTACAGAAAATACAGACCTGTGTCAGGCATGCCAGAACACGCAGACTCACTACAATTCTCAGTTGCTTTGTGACCTTGAGAATTAAGTGATCTTCCATCTCATCTTTTTGGAAAGGGAGCTAAGAAAGGCAGCTTTCTCTTAGGTCTTCCACAAGGATTAAATGAGATTTTTGCTTCCTCACCCCATTATAAACTGCTTCAAGACAATCCCATCACTTTTACTTCATAGTCAACTGAAATAAAATAACCTGTGTTCATGATGTTTTTTTTTTTTTTATTGTAAACTCTGTATTTTGGGAGAGTAATCATTCCCATGTGGATTTAGAAAGTACAGAGAGTCAACGCAAGCAAAGCAGTTGTCAGAACAGGAATTCCCCTGCTGTGCTTTAGATTTGGTATGCTTCCCAAAGGTGCATGCACTTGAAATGTTGTCCCACTGTGGCAATGATGAGATGGGGGAAGCATTTATATTGGGCCTAACAGAAGGCAATTGGTTCTTGGGGACTTCTTTCTCATGAATGAATGAATTCTTTTCTTTCAGATTGGGTTCCTTCTTGCAAGAGTAACTTCTGAAGAAAGAGAGTTGATAAGAAGCAAGGACAATTAATGTGTCTGGCTCCTGGCAACCTGCTTCCTTTCCTGCATTCTAACCAATGAGGAATCTGTTTAGCTCCTAGATAGCTTTTGGAGTTCTATGTTGCTCTTAATTCACTGACGGGGTAAAGTAAGATTTGGACACTAGTATTGAACAATGCTGAAAATGGGACATGATACCTGCTAGATCTTGTCCCCTAGAGAGGCGGTGAAGGGTTTGGTTCATTTCAGATTACTAAAACAAGCTTGAACATGGACAAACTTATAAAATAAAAGAATTTATTTGGCTCCCTTCAAATATTATGGTAGTGGTGTCCTGGGCATGGCCCATAAAATGTCTTAAAGGACACCCACATATTGAAACAGAAAGTTCTCTTGGGACTTCGGTTAAACTCATTCACCTATTTAACAGCATTGTCTACATCATTAGTCATATTTTGAGGGAGTGTAAGTTAGAATTTCAACATTTGAAAATCATGGAGACAAATTCACCTGGGTCTTTCTGATTTTTTTCACACAGATGCATACACATACACACACACACACACACACACACACACACACACACACACACACCACTCTTCATCAGATTAGGCTGGCTGGCATTTGTGTCTGGCACCATTGCTCTAGCTGGCTGATGGTTATGGTGACAAAGAGGCCAGCTCCCTACCAGAGTCAAAGACAAATGTCAGTCTTGTAATATAATTCAATTATACTCAAATAATCACAATAATGCTGTAGCCTGTTTGAGAAAATGGAGCGATTTGGAGGAAATCTGTCCAAAACACTGGGTAAGCTGTAGACTTGCAGAAGTCTCATAGGCCCAGGCAGGCAGGGCATAAACGGATGGCAGGTGGACTTCTTGGCCAGAGTGCGCGTCCTCACAGGAGTCCTCGGGAACAATTTGCTCCCCCCCTGCGATATTTCACATTAGTGGACATTATTAACAGCCACAAATAACCTGAGCCCAGCTTCGCTCATGGCGTATCAGATTCATTTGCATGATGTCGACAGATGCTCCTCAGCTCTTTGTATGAGCAAACCCTCCACACACAACCAACAGCACAGGATGCCTATGCAGAGCAGAGCTCGAAGCAGTTATTTCTGTCATTCATCCATGGAGCACCCTGTAGCCCCAGGCTCAGATTTGCTACCTGGTCTTGCCCACACGCCAACCATACCGTTTTAGATCAGGCATTTTATCTCTCTGTACATTTTTTGATTTTCTTTTTAGATTTTTAGGGAAGTTTGCTGTGCAGGGAAGCCCAAAGTATTGTTTTGTTTTTGTGTGTGAATGTATGTGTATGTGTGTGTATTTTTTTTTTCTTCAGTAGATACTTAAATCAGAATTTTTCTTTCCCAGGGGTCCTGGACTGCTTCTCCTTATGTACGAAATCTCAGACTCCCCTTGTACTATCTTTTTTTTTTTTTTTTTGATTTTTCGAGACAGGGTTTCCTGGTTTCCCGGTAGCTTTTTGGTTCCTGTCCTGGAACTAGCTCTTCTAGACCAGGCTGGCCTTGAACTCACAGAGATCTGCCTGCCTCTGCCTCCCAAGTGCTGGGATTAAAGGTGTGTGCCACCACTGCCCGGCCCCTTGTACTATCTTGCCCCATCATTAAAACTTTGACCCTCTTCCTGTGGGTGCAAGATGGCCCATATGTGAACCTGTAAGTAAGGGATCTTCTACCCATCTTGCATGGGCAAAGCCTTACTGTGTAGCTGATTTACCTGAATTTAAACATTGCATCTCAGAGGAACAGTCTTAAGATCCAGGAAATGAATAAACATCGAATACCCGGGATGCTAACTACTGTTAAGGCTAAGCAAGTTCCTGAAAGCTGCAACATTTATGAAGTCCCTCCGCCAAGTTCCATGAGCAGGAACAATGGCTGGGAAACGGATGCTCTCTGAATAGCTTAGCTGACGGCTATCATGAGGGACTTCAGGAGACATCACTCTTGAGAATCTCCACCCGTTTTTTAGTGTTGCAGATACAGGCTTCTGAAAAACAATGTGCCACCCACACACTAATAAGCAAACACAATAAACTCACTGGTTTTCTAATATGACTTAGGTGAAAGTGTCTTGGTGCCAGTTCTGAAGGGAACAGACATGTTCATATCACCCTGGGAAAGGTCACACAGCAAAGCTCTTCTCAGTCAACATGGAAAATATTGGAGCTTTGCAATTTCCCAATGCACTTGCATGGAAGAAAGGTTCACATTTCCTCATCAGTGGAATTTACTGAGCTTTCAGTTTTTCACATAGAAACAAAAGTAAAACTCTGGGATAGATTAAGCAATTAAAATAGGTGTGCAATAGAAGTCTGGGGCTGGGGTGGGGCTTGATTGAAAACTTGTGTTATTCTGTCCTTCATTGCTGAAAGGTATTTCTGGAAAGAGAGAGGGGACAGTTCAATAATAAAGCAATCCATTGATGTCAATCGTTATACACTGTGATATAGTTATTAAAGGATACATTTAGAAAGTAGAAGCTGGTTTCAGAAAAAGTAAAAACAGATGTCTGTAGAGTTACGGGGTGGTAAGGAGGGAGATCATTCGGGGAGAAAAGGTTAGCAATGAGTTTCAGAGTCACTGTGGCACGGAAAAGGGAGGAAAAAAAATCCAGAGTGAGATTTGAGTTCAGAAAGATATTCTTGTATCTAAAAGGCTGGGGTTACCAGGGAAGGGACAATCCACATACAGTATCCAGCCTGATATTACTGTGTAGAAGCTGGATCGATATGAATAGAAAATAAAACAAAAAACACTAGATATAATGAATAATATGATAAACTCCTCCCTTTAAGTTAAGTGAAATGTTGGTGTCTGCTTAGATTCAAGGTCCTCAGCATGAAAATGCCTTAGTGCCTCTAATTAAATCCAAACGACAGTACACAACACAAATCAATATCCTGCATAGCAAAAAGTGGTTGTTTTAATTTTGAATAGAATGACTTTCAAGTTACCATGGCAATAGTGTTTTCTGGGAAATTATAATGGATTGGTAAGACATATTGAAAAGTATTGCCTTGGAGGTTTACAGTGTATGTGTGTGTGTGCATGCATCCATATGCAAACATGCAAATGTTGTCTAAAAAGTACTGCTTGAGCAGAGCATATTCATATATCCAATGTCTTAAAATTCTTGCTAACCTTTTTATCTCACATCTGCTTGTGTAGTTTGTTGCTATGAAAACTAGAGTTATTGCCATGAAATGATCATTATTTGTTTATCTTTTACATTTGCACTTAATAATTTGACTTTTTAGGAGTGGGCAGGGGAAAGAGCGTTTCCACTTCATCTGACTCTCGTCACACCTCTCTCTAAAGGTTACATGGTTAGATTTGGTCAGACTATTTCTTGTTTCTCTTATGACCTCTTGTTTCTACTGGTATAGTGAGATGTCCTGATTTTTTAGTGTTGGGTCAGACTCCTGGCTTTGCACAGGATAGACCAATGGGCTACCATGAGCTGCATCTCCAGTTTTATCATGAGTCTTAAAGCCTAAGATGTCTTAGGAAGACTTAGCAGTGTAGGATGCTCATGCTCCCAAGCAGTAACAACGTCTAATAGGGTCTTACAATTCCTATGGAAGAAAACTTTAAATATGATTTCAATAGATTTATAGTAAGTTTTAAATTATATTTGACATTGACAGTCCTACAATGTGTTTAGTTGTAGAAGCAGATGATTAAAAATATAAAATACAAAGGTTAAATATACACAAAAAACTTCTACAGATGTTCATGGGCAAAATAAAGAGAAAAACATCACAATTAACAATGAGGAAATAGAGACAAACAGTAATTCAATTAATGAGTACATATATATATGTTCACAAAGACAGTCGTTGCATCTTCTGAGGAAGCTTCCAGACAAATCCTGGCTCTACAGATCCCCATTTCCCTTACTTATATTTTTTCTTTTCATTCAAATATGCTTTATTAATTTTAAAGGTAAAATAACAGTTACACATACCCCAGGATAGTTGCTACATTGCAAATAATTTTTTTTTTTTTAGGGAGACTTTTTAGTTCACATTTGTAACTTACAATCCATCTCTTTTGGAGATGACAAGGCAACAGGATGTTAAAACAACTAGTCAGGTCCTAGACACAGTCAAGGGAGACAGGAATAAATAAAAACATACATGGTCTTTAGCTTGCATTCTCTAATCTTACATAGAACAAGAAGCAACACCAGGGAGTGGAACCACCCACTTTCATTTTGGGTCTCCTCAAATCAATTAAGACCAGGACAAACAAGTGGCCTCCTTCAACATCCTTACTTATATTTTTAAAATCAGAAGAAGCTGTATTAGAAATTTCTCCGGAGTACATGGATACATTTATATACTACACCAGACAGAGGAAAACAAGCCAGCCTGCTAGAGCAATAAATAATAGATGGCTCGATTGGGACTACCCTGTGACAGGTGATTAGCAGGCTCCAGGATTGCAGGAGACTAATACCTTCTTCCTATCGATGATGTCTGGAGTTCCAGAGCTCCCAACGTGCTCTCACTGGAATAAGTAGAGACGATGACAATGGATCTCTCACTAAGGATGAAACTGTTTGTGAAAGGACACAGGATTTCACAGCGGCAAGATCCCAGACAAGAAATCTCGAGCCTGCCAGGGACTTGTTTAGGATCTCCTGACACTAAATGGCTAGACTCTGGAAATGACAGTAACATGTCACAGTTTGTTTTAAACAATAAACTTACTGGGAGATTTGGGAGGAGATCACATTTTGAGAGTCCCATTTGGGTAGTATGAAATAGCAGGAGGGGAAAGAGGCTGTTAGACAATCCCAAACCTCTGAAGTTTGTGAAAACTGCTACTCTCTCCTCAACTGTACTTTCCTTGACTGTGGGAAAAACTGAATAAAGCATTAAACTGTTTATATTAGTATTAACTACTGGTTATTTTATTAATGATATTTTAATCCACAAAATTGGAGCTAGTGAATATTTCTTAAATCCAATTTAGTTTTAAAAATCGATTTATAAACATTTTCCAATTTGTGTAATTCATTCCAAGCCAATGATACACCACTCTAAGGTGTGCACTTTCTATCTGCACTTTATCACGATAGCAGGTATGAAAAGAAGGCACCCAAGGGAAAGTGCAGCCTCCACATTAGTCTAGAACATCAATGGTCAGACTTGGCTTCTAGAAACATGAGAATTCACCAAGTGAAAATGTGGTGGAGAGCCTCTATAATTGCTAATGTTTGCTTTATTTTTAAATATAATTCAATAAACGAAGCAGCACAGTATGTTGACTACTTAAAATGTTATATAAATGGGAGGAAGAATTTGATTACAAAATAGGAAGTTTGATATAGCATAATTTCCCACTTCGTAAAGTAATTAGAAAACAATTTCTCAAAGAACCACTTTAGTCACAACCCATGAAGACTAACTAAGAGAAGCAATGTCATACAGAACACTTCTTTATAATCAGGTTAAAATGTTTTGTCTTTGTAGTCAACTAATGTCACTATGTATAAAGTCTTGATTCTCAAACTATTTCTCTGGGCTGGGTTATCTGAAAGTTAGATGGGATTCTCAGGGGCTTAGAATCTCATGGACTGCAGAAAACCAACTTATTTCAGACTCTACAAAATATTAGTGACACTTCATGCTCTGTGGCCATACCAACAGTTCCTCTAGCCCCACAGGACATAAACAAGTATTTGAGATAGCATTAATAGACCACACAGTGCAGAGATTATCAAAGTTGTCTCAACTTAGTCACCTCAAATGTTTCCTCCTCTACTCCAGAAAAAGTGTAACAGCAGAACCCAGTAAGACTAAAAGATTGGTGTGGCCAAGAATTAGCCCTGCTGGGTAAAGAATGGACAGGAATGCTTGGGAAGAGCTGTGCTACTTGGTAGGCTAATTTGACCTCTAACTGACAGTAGAGATGGGGTTGGCAGTACTACAGCCACAAGCAGATCAACCTACTGGTCACCAGAGTAAGCCTGTACGAACACTCCCTTTGCATCTCCTAGACAAGTGCTCAGCCTCGAGAGACTGCAGACAAGTCAGGAAAGTTTATCACACCTAATGGTCTGTGGGAATAAATTTCACTGCTACTTGTGGGGAAATTCACTTTGCCATCCATAGATTCCCATATACATTACAAGTATCTAGATGCTGTGTCACACAGTTAATTCTACTTTATTTATTCGTTGCCCTTTTGACTTTTCTGAATGTACAAGAAGAATTTAAAATAATTAAATTTTAATATAAAAATTGGATTTTTCAGATAAGGTTTAGTATTTTCACGGAAAACAGTTACCTTACTGAGTGTGATGATGGTAAGCAGATGAGTATTTTAATACATTTTCCAATTATTCCTAAAAATGCAATCCATTGTTACAATGTCACCTACCATATTTCAATCTGAAGCTTGCTATCTCTTCCAGTGGAGGGGTACCATTATTGTTTTCCAGAGAACAGCACTACTGGGATGACAGAAGGAAAAACATTTCTTTTGAAATGTAGCGTTGAAACACAAGTTTTGCTGAACACACCTCAGAAGAATGCCACAGTTTTACATGGCGATGCCATGCACAAATCAGGATGAAACACAGCTGGGTGCTGTATGAGCAATATGTGGAATTTGCTGAACTCAGTTACCATGGACAGAATCCTGTGATGTTCCCACTTAACACATTATTCCGACAGAAAGACAAGGAAAGATGTGTGTTTCACAAGCATTTGGATGTGCCATTTTCATCCTGTAAAATGTGCTATTCTGTGCGTTTTGAAAGTTGGCTTGTTTTTCCTAACATTGTGAATTTAGAAATAAATTTGGTAACTAATCTCTATACTCAAAGAGAAATTGTGAATTCTATTTATGAGAAGAAGGGAGACCCTCATGTTGTGTCAAATCAATTTTTTCTCATTATTTTAAATAAATCAAGTGAGTTACCATAGTAGAAAAATTTAAGCAGTAACTGGCAAATCGTTGGAATCTCACTGTAGACAAGGATTAAGGTAAACTAAAGACAAAAAAAAAAAACCCTTTCTTTATTTCATGAAGTTAGAACATTGTTTGCAGCAAAAGACTATATTGTTCCTTTCTTGATTCATGTTTGCTCCTTTGCCAAAGTTGACTTTCTTTTGGAAGGTCTACTTCTGAGCTCTTTAGTTTCCATGATCTTTTTTCCAGTATAATAACCCAGAGTGCTGTTATATAGTAGCATTGAAAACTATCTTAATACCTGCTGCTGTTATTGATCCAGCAACTATGCATTGTTGTACTGACCCAAGTTAACTAGGAACTTCCCCTACAGAAGGCTGTATAATTGGGTAGAACAGCTTTATTCCTGACTGCTAAAACTTTCAAGCAACAATGAGGTCTTCCTCTGTGGATAAATGGAAACTGAATGCAAGGGGTCACTGCTCACTGACAAATGAAGTATAAAGCAACAAAAATATCTGGGGGTGTTTTTAAGGCACTTCCCGAGAGTTATACATGATGAGGGGAAATTTACTCTGAATGTGAGCGGCGTTTGCCCCTCTATCTACACAAATGTGGACAACCTTTCTAGAGAATGCAAGAAAACCACCATACTCACAATAGAAAATGGCTTGTATAATAAAGAGGAAACAAATATTGAGGAACCATCAACAAGAATCCTGTTTTCTAACAGTCGGATTCTATCACGCTTGATGTTGATATAGAAAATGAGTTACTGGCTCTGCAAACTGGGCTAACTCCCAGTTTTTCTTCGTTCCAATTAATGCAACAAAGGCAGGCCAATGTTAAGGTACACTAACTCACTGAATCAGGAAATAATAGTAACAATGCACATGGAACAAGAGATCACACCAACCAGGCCAGACAAAGGATCATCTTCAAGGACTAGTTTTTCCCGCACCCACAGGGACAGCAGCATTCACCAGTGATTTCAACTGCTCGACCTGTTACCTGTTATTTATCACCCGAGGCATCAGCTTTTCAACCCTTTTGTTCCATATAAACTAGAATTGGCCGGGAGTCCTGTTGTATCTTTATTAAACAAAAAGGAATCAGTGTCAAGGACTCAGGTAAGCCCAGCCTTCAGAATACCTCAACAGCAAAGTGTTCGGGGTGCGCTCTCTGAAAGGGTGAAGCGGCTCAGGTGGATCCCAGTGTCCTTCAATGCCCCTGCCCATTCACCATGCTTCACTGTGGTAACTGACTGTGCCCACTGCTTATCAAGAGGGTAAGTGGCCAGATAATGAGCATTTATTGAATATTAGTTGTTTCTAAGCAACTGTACTTGAGTCTTCTTATATGACCTAATTTAATGCTCAAAGTAGAATCATATTATGTAGAAATAAGTTTTGTACTTAACTCTTCTGAAGCCAAACATTTTGCAAAGATTTATCTAAGCTGGGAAGAGGTGGAACCTGCATCCGGAAGGATAAAGATTTGCTTTCCAGAGTAAAGCGATGTTAACCCAAAATAATGAAATACATATACTCTGCATACAGTGAGAATCTCCACACCCACTGCATGCAGAAGCTCATTCTTTCCGTGTATTACAGTTTCCCTAAAATTCATGGCATTCCCTGTGATGTCATATGATATTTACTTGATCCCTTGATCTCTAGTCAAAATGGGAAGCAAGCAGAGATAAGCAGAAAAGCAAAACATGGAAGGAAAAAATAATTACCACAAATCTCATTGCAAAGCCAGCAGGCCAGAGAAGGCAGTGCGTTAAAGGGCAAACCCAGAGACGGATAGCAAGGTGTGAACTAGACACTTAATCCCTAGTTAATATCAAATTGCTTTGGAAAGAACTGCATGTACTGAGATCAGCCGCCACTTCTTACTTTAAAATATCCCTTTCCTAGAAACAATCCTTTTCCTTACGGTAGCAATGAGAAAGAGAGCTGTGAAATTCAAGACAAGTGGGAAATGAATACACTGTAGACGCAACAAATATTCTCAAATATCTGCTATTGATAATGGAGCAGCATTAGAACCCTAATGGAGGTCAGCAGAGGAAAAAGAGAAAGAACTTTCTAAAACAGTTTGAAGAAAAATACTCACAAGGAATGAAAATATTCACACTATTTGCTCTAGTGTTCCTGTTTTCAGAGAAACATCTAAACAGAATAATGCCAGTGTGAGAAAGCTCTATTCCTGCGAATGCTCATTTTACTGTTTACAACGACCAGCAGTTAGAAACCTGACAGCTAGTCAAAACTACAAACATAAGAGTAGCCATTACATTTATGAATTAACTCATTAAAATATTGGTGCTAAAGTGAGAAAAGAGATATTAATATATAAATTCAAATGTTCCTAACTACAATAAAATACCTTCAAATATGAACAATACAAGGATATGTTAAAGTAATTCAGTTGTTTGAAATATGGTGAAAAACTGCATCACATATGCACATAAATATATATGTGTGTGAATTTGATATTATATGTATTACTTAAAATAGAAAGAAATCATTTATTGAATGCCCAGTAGCCCTTAAAACGGCCCCTTGAGCACAGATTTCAATCTCTATTCATGCTACCACAAACCTATGCCTATTTCATAGGCAGAGGCACTAATTACTATATACAAACTTTAAATAAATGCTAGGGATATGATCAGCCAACCAGCTGTATACAAATGAAATCTAGGTATTAATATTAGAAGCTCAGCAATTAATTGAATCAGTAAGCACATAAAGGGTCATCAGAGCACACCTAATTAATATGCTTTTGCAAAGTATTTGGGGTAAAGACTTTACAGAGAGATCCCATAGCAAAACAGTTACTTGGGCACCTGTGTGAATGAATCTGTGGTCAATGATTTACCATTACAAATCAGTAGCTTTCAAACAGCTGCCAGAATGGGGTCATAAGCATTGGAGCCAATACTAATTGACCACTGGTGGTAAGGGTCTCTTTTCTAACAGGGCAGGGTCAATTTCAACACTGGGAGAAGGCCAGGAAATTGTCAATACGTCATCAAGGGGATTGTGAAGTACCAAACCCAATCACAGAGTTGAAATAAACCACTCTTGTCTCAAATGCAATTTTGACAAACAAAGGGAAGGAAAAATGATAAAATGTACATATATATAAATACATGGTAAATTTATATATAATATATAAAGATACATACACATTATATAATATATGCATTATATATATATTGTATGTATTATATAATGTGCACATGAGTTGTATAAATACATAAAAGTTGTATGGATATGCATATACACAGATACATCATATATATATATTTACTTATATACCTTCATGGTATAACATCATCATATTCAGACCTCTTGTTTAATCAGTAATTGATTAGATAAGGGAGGATCCTTGGCCACAGGGAGGCATGAGTATTTACCCTTGAGATAAAAATGGGTCTGGATCCTCCTCCTCTTTTCCCACATGAGCCAACAGAGTATTAGCACATGAAAACACCATGTGGTACACTTTGACTAGTACTGCAAAGCACTTGGTTAAAATGTATATCTGCTCTGAAACTTTATATTTGCTACCTTAAAAACTGAATTACAATGTCTAGTCATCATAGGTAATTCCTCTAAACAGAGCCACTGTTTCCACTCAGTGATACAGCAGGATGGGATTTCCAATTTACCCATCTCTTTCTCTTTTGTTCTTCACCATCTCCCTTGTGATATATACTCTCAAAAGTTTTCTATAAAATATTTAAGCACAACTATGTGGTGGCCCAGACCTGCAACCCTGACTTAGAAGGATGAGGCCAAAAAGTCCTGAGCCATGCTGAGCTATATAGCAAAGAGCCTATCAATATGATTTCTTTTTAATAATGGAATATTAAAACACCCAAAGTTGAACAGTGAATATTTACCACCTGGATTCTACAGTTTCTATTTTTTATTATTTATTTTAACATGTAAAATTTACTCATAATTATTTGTTTTCTCTTCGAAATGAATTTCAAATTCAATTGCAAACATTAATGATCTTTACTCATGGACACTCAGTATACATATAATCAATTATACTTCAATATTTACATATGCATTTATTATACAACAATGTGCTTTTCTTTCTCATTTTCTAGTGCTTTTATACAATATTTTAATTCCCTCTTCAATATAACACGACTCTTCACTGCTAAAGAAGAGATGAATGAGTATTTGTACCTCATCCACCTTGCTTTGCTTATAGCAACACAACATCTGTGGGGAGCAGGGGAAGCCGTGAGTGAATCTGGAAGGTGCACATGAAGTCCTGAGTGAACATGTATTATTTACAAGCTCCCTAAGGCCTTAGGCCCACGTGAATTGGCAAAGGCTTCCTCCACTTTCCTCCAGTTCCCATGCAACGGTGACTGAAGCTTTCTCTTTCAGGAAGATTCCAGTCTGAGATGGTTCAGGCAGAGTCCTTCTACTGAGAGGTGATATCTCCTTTCCTCACTCTGTACATAATCAATGTATTGAGGTGCCATGTTGCTTGCTTGGTGTCACTTAATCAGAACAAGCCCACCCCACCTGCTCTCAGCTTTTCTACACATATGTCTGTCCCTTTCCCATTCCCTTGCTACCCTAGGCAGTTTTCTAGGACTGAGCCATGCTGGAGGAGAGAGACATCTTCATCTTCTTAATTTACTAACTAAACATTTTTACATTTTAGCTTCACCACAAAAACTCTTTTCTACACTTGGCTTTAGCTCTGTTTGAATGATATTGGCATTTAATGCCGTTCTTCAGATCACTACGTTCTCTCTCTTATCTGGCTTGATTTTTTTTTTATGTTACTTATCTGTGAATAAATTCTACTAGCTTTGTACCACATGCATTTTATACTTGGTTTTACTTTAAATCCCTCTCAGATAAAAATTTCATCATTCCTTTCCCCTCTTCATATATTCAGCTGTTTTCTCGTCTCTCTTTTGAGAAGGCCTTTATTACAGTTATCACTGAAAAATGTCATGTGAAAAATTCTAATTTTCCACACCCTCCCCCAGCTCTACCTACTTGTATAAGTAACTACCTATTGGCTTTGAATTTTCTCATATAAAAACAAAATAATATGTAAATTCATTTCAAATCCCAAACATAACCTATTGTTCTCAGTGGAAAAACAATATATCCTTCCCTAATGTCAATATACACATTGGAATGCTTAAGTATGTTTTATTCTTACTGTTTCTGATTTGACATTTCAAAGTCCCTGGATACAAAATTTTGCTAACACAAAGGGATGCTATTTATAACCATTTTTTCTTTCATATCATCATTTGATATATTCACTCCATCCATCCATCCATCCATCCATCCATCCATCCATCCATCCATCCATCCAATCCATGTTGAAACTGTCTTCTCTCGGCTTCTATGACAGCGACTTTGCTTGAGTCTCTTCTTAGTCTGTAACTAGCTTTTTTTCCAGACTTCTAGTTATTATTAGCATAACAAATAAGAATTATTAGAATAGTCAAATATTTGGAAGATACTTTCAATAGCATAGGCATAAACTTGAAGCCATTTTTCATTTTTGTCTGTTTGTTCTTTTGTTTGTTTGTCTGTTCCTAATCTATTGTCCTTCCCTGACAACCCTACTAAATGTAGAAAAGGCAGAATTTAATTCATACAACTGCCCCTAACTCAATGTAATTTTATTGCTCGCAAGGAGACATTTATTTTTATATTCCCCTAGGGGAATTAATTGGTTTTCTACCCCAAAAAGAAATGATTGGGGTATCTGCAAGTTATTATAGGACAAGGACAGTTTCAAACTAAGATCTTTCATTTTTTTTGTTTTTTGTTTTTTGTTTTTTCGAGACAGGGTTTCTCTGTGGTTTTGGAGCCTGTCCTGGAAACTAGCTCTTGTAGACCAGGCTGGTCTCGAACTCACAGAGATCCTCCTGCCTCTGCCTCCCAAGTGCTGGGATTAAAGGCGTGCGCCACCACCGCCCAGCCAAGATCTTTCATTTTTGAATACAATTTCCTCAACTCTGCCCTGGAAAGTCACTCAAACCTGTATGTAACAGCGATGATTTTGAACGATTTGTATCATAATGACTCAGACCATGGGAGATGAACAACACAAAACTTCAGGATTTGTGTTCATGCCTAGAATGATCACAAATTATACCTTATCACTCAGACACATATATTACAAGAGCAGAGAAATGTTGGTGTCATACATTTAATCAGGCAACATTTAAAAGGACATAAAGCACGAGGCTAAAAGTAACTATAGGACAATTTAGTAGCAAAACACAGAAGAATTTGTGAGAAGAAAATGTTCCTATTTCTAATAAAAACCAAATTCTAGGTAGGCTAATAAAACACCTATAGATTTGTGAAGACATATTGTTTTAAAGTATCTGCAATCAGTTTAAACCAATATGCCAAGGGGGGCACCTTTATTGTCTTCCCACTTTGTCTCCACTCATCTTCTTTCCATACATCATCTTATCCACATGTAATATGACACCCTGCTACCATCAAAGTATCGGTGACCTTCACCACTGAAAGAATATAAGGGGTTGGGTTTGCTTTGTAAGTTTTCAGTATATAGCCCAGACTGACTTTTATATGAAATGTGTATGCTTCTCCTGCCTCATCATTCCAAGCACTTGTACGACAGCTGTCAGCCTGGATTCAATTGTTGGGTGACTTTTGACATGTCCCTTTCCATTGGTCTCTTTATTTGTGGTAACATTTGGTTAATAGCATCATACCACTTTTTTTGCTTTCATCTTACTATATTTCTCATCTCATTTATTCATGTGTTTTTCTTCTATTCACATCTGTTTGTTATGAATTATTATTTCTTAATTGAAAGGCTTTTTTATACAATATATTCCAATTATGGTTCCTCCTGCCCCAATTCCTCGTAGCTCCTCACACATCCTCACCCACCAAAATCCACACCTTTTCTTGCTCTCTCTCTTGGGAAAACAGACATCTAGAAAAGTAAAATAAGATAAAATACAAACAAACAAACCAGAATAAAACAAAAGAAACAAATATTTAAAAAGAAGCCAAAGGTAACAACACAAGAAACACACACAGACACAGAGACACACACATTCTCATACACAGAAATCCCATAAAAGCATAAAATTAGAAACCATAATAGATAAGCAAGTGTTCACCTTTTGCCTTTGGTGGTGTGCAGAGTACATTCAGCACTATGAACACTGTTCAATAGGTCTCTCAAATGACTCTTAGTTTTTGCTGTGCATCTCCATGTTTCTTCTTTCCTTCCCATTTTATCCTCCTGCTCTAGTCTCCACTATTCCATTCATTCTTAAAAACATCTATTTTCCCTTCTAAAAAACAAAACAAAACAAAAACCTAAGAGATTCACCACATACTGGGCCCAAACCAGCAGTCTGTGAGACTGCAGGATAGAGCATATTCAAATGTATGTATATTTTCACCCTTTCCTCTCTCCTTAAAGCTCCTCCTGTGCCCTCCCGACACCCTCACAAATTCGTGACCTCTTCTTTAATTATTGTTGCATAAATATATGTTATATATGTGTGCAAGTGTATTATATACACATTTGCCTGTATATATATATATATATTTATATATACATCTCATATTATATAACATATTACATTAGTGTTTGTGTGTGTGTGTGTGTGGTGTAGGACTACTGGGTCAGGATTATTTCTAGAAGACAATCATATAAATTCCTGACCTACGCCCTATGACCAGGGAAAGGAGAAATTATAGCCAATCATGAGCCAATGCCCTTGTGCCACACCACAGAACACAACAGTGCACACAACATGGCATTAAGTTGTACACTGTTGTTTGCAATATTATCAACAGACTGTGCCCAGAAAACTCTTTGGTCAATTTATGTCCTAAATGATGCCCTTGGTGGAAATGATTGGTGCAAGCTAGTGTTTCCAAGTACATGTCTCCTGTGCTTTAGGATGTCCAAACCAGCTGTGATGCTCCAGCTGCTCTTAAATGGTTATATCTCAGTAGTATATGCCTCATTTACAATATATGAATCTGAAAACCTCTTAGAATTCTCCACTTATACATGGAGAAACAATATGAAGCAAATACGCATCCATTGTCCTCATTGTTACAAAGGGAGACGCAGCAGCATCAAGACCCCCCAAGACCCTCAACTATTGTCTGCAGCTAAATGTCCTAGATTGTTATTTCAGCTCCAACCCTGTACACAAGCCACTGTGCAGATTTTTTCTTTCAGTGTTGTTTTCTGTAAAACATGGCTAGCTAGATTGTATTTCATAACATATATTCTATAAATTAATGTCTTCAAAGGGATAAGTATGATAGATATTTCAATGATCATGGTTATTAATAAGCATTATATGAGAAATACTGTTAGTTAACTATAACAATATAGTTTTTTGCATACTTTACTAGACACAAACCTTATTAACACTTTAAAATTTTAATGATAAATTAGTTCTTTGAGAAGATCTTATGTTATTTTGATGTTTTTTAGAATCCCATATATGAGTTCAGTATTTACAATATTTTAATCCTTCCCTCTTCCTTCCAACTCCCCCTGTGTCCTTCCAATTTCCTCTCAAATTCATGATCTCTTCTTCATCATTACATACATATGTTTATATTTGCTAATCTATATATATAAACTGCTGAGTCACTTTGGTGTTAATCCATATGAGCATTCTTTAAGGAAGAACTTTTGGGTGTAGATGACCTATCACTGGGCTCAAAACTGAAGAAGACTAATTCTTTCTCTCCTAGCATCTATTAAATATCCATAGGTTTTATATAAAATTGGGACATTGGGAGAGTTCCTCTATCCACATGTCAACTGGTGTTGTTCTTGTGCAAACCATGGTTAGTTGACCATATTTTTATGGTTTCGGGTTCCTGGTCATACACAGGAGATACTATCTCACAGAAGACTTTCTGGTTCTCATGCTCTTACAATTCCCCCACTCCATGACGTTTCTTGAGCTTTAGAGATAGTATTGTAGATGTTGGGGCTTGGTAGTCACAAAATATTATTTAATTTGATAAGTTATGGCTGTCTGTAATAATCTCTGAGCATGGCAAAATGAAGTCCTTTGATGAGAGCTGCACTTATCGGTGGGACTAAGAGCTAGCAGTTAGAATATAGTGAGATAGTATACTGGCTAATGAAAGGGACAGAGGTTGGTTCTCTAGAGATAGCAATTAGTATGAAAAGAGTACTTTTCTGAACTGAAAATACAAAATAATTCCCGCTGTATTTCTTACTCTGTAGTTTAATATTAAAATTGACAAGACTACATATGGGCTACTATGAACTTGTATAGAGATGGTATTCTAGTCCGAGCTTTTTTGTATGTGGAAAGTTAATAAAACAAGGCTCACTTCTTATACAGTGAAATGCATTTTGGAGGGGATCTGTGTGTCCTTTGTGTTCTAAGACTATAATATGGGCATTATTCTAACCATTCATCATTCTGGATTTCATACTTGGAAAATCAGTTTTAAAAGACTCATTCTTTGTTTTTAGTCCAGTTGAATTTTTAAAGCCTCAAAAATTTTTAAAAAGAAGACTAAGCACAATCCAAAAATAGACTGAGTCTGGTATAAAACAAATACAGTACTGAGATGAAAACAATCTACTCAAAGAAAGTTGAGAATGCCAAAATTTACCAAAATCTCAAACAATATTTTGAATACCTAAAATGATTGAAAAATAAAATGTTTCATATATTTCATGCTGGAATCATCATTAGTAGAAATAATTTTCCTTGCCTCTATATCCCCATTTATTGAAATAATATAAACATGCAATATGCCATTATCTAAAATATTATTCATAATCTTTTTTTTTACACAGGTAAAAAGCATTGTTCCTCTTTGATGCACATCTATTCATCTTATATTTTTTCACATTGAGTGTCAATGACTATAGACTAACATGGTGATTAACACAATGCTAAATCCTTTAGCACAATTGTCTATTCTAAAATCAAGCCTGTGTGGTAAGTGTTATTTATAACATTTTTATGAAAACAAATCGAGCTTAGATATTTGTTTAACTTGTTGACGTTCACCCAGGAAACAAGATCAATAATAACTTGAACAAAATTCTGATGCCTAACAAATTTCTCCTCTTTATAAATGTCAGTTTTTAAAATTAAACTCAATTTCTTACATCATATTTCTACCATATCTGATACAATGAGCTTGAACTCCAGACAATATCCATCTATCAGTATCAGCTGTAACCATGGTGTCCTTTATCTGACCAACTGTGGCCTGTACTATAGGATCAATAGCAAGCCTTTGGTCCAACTCTACATAGTAATCAATTTCTGCAGATCCTTTAACAGGATGATGTTTCAGGATGATGTTTTTATATGTTGCTACCCTCACTAACCTCTGCCACCAGTTTAACCTTTGTTACAACACCAGAATCTTGAATATAAATAGAATGCAGACAATGGAAAGAGACATACTGGTACTAAAACTTAAGTAAACTATAGGATAGGAAGTTGGGACTTAATTTTGCAGCGTTTCTTTTTGTATATACATGAAACAATCACAATAGATCATTTTTTTCCACAAACCTCAAGGACTCATTAAGCAACTTCCTGAGACATAGCTGCACCATCAATCTTGGATGGTAAAGGGTGACCTGAGGTGTAACAAAGCCATTTATAGACTTCTACCCTTCTCTCTGCTAACCACTAAACATTTTCAAATTGATTTTGCACCTATTCTAAGGGTCTCCAATAAACAGCAGGGCAAATTCAGAGATCTACATCTTCCAGCCTCCAGAAGTTCAGCTCAGCAAGGAATGTTTGTTGTCAACAGCAGAGATAAAAGAACAAGGGTCACCTTACCAGTGATACTGAACATGCTATCTCAGCCAGTGACTATCTTCACTAGAAGAGATCTTATGGGTATGAGCAGAAGCTGTGGCCACCTCTTCTGGGTTGTGACTTCCATTTGGACATTTCTAGTATCCAAAAAAATACTACTGGTTTAATAAAAATTTATTTCTTCCATTTTATGTACAAGATAATTTATATTTATTCTCCACCATAATTAATCATGCCATGTAACACTGAAAAATGGAAGTAATATTAGCCATAAAGTTCCAGAGTTTGTTTCAGAAGATGTCCTTCTTTATAGAATCATTGTCTTTTTTTTTCTTGTTGACTAATTGTAAGGAGAACCCTCAACAATGCCTTGGAAACACCATCTTACAGGTGACCATGAAAACTGTGCCCAGAAACCTGAATTCTGCCCCACACAACAGTTTACCTCTATCTCAAAAACCTTACATTTAATCCATCCTTTACATATTTTGGCTTGTTTACTAGTACAGAGTTTCTTTGTTCTAATTCATAATGATACTGCAGGAAATCAAGACACAAAAAGGAAGGAAGGAAATACCATATGATCCTCAAGAGAAAATGAGATTCACAAACAGTGCAGAGGATAAAATCTTTGATGCTTCTGGGAAATACATGATTGGAACTAGAAAAAGCTAGTTTCTTGCAGAATAAGATTAAAAACTGAAAAAAAAAACATTTTTTGTGATCATCATTATCATTGCATGTTTATGTATAGATGTTAAGAACCTATAAAGTCTGAGTAATTAGATTAAATCACCGAAGACACAATTTTATTGAATAATGCTTTTGACACCTCACAAATGCCAACAATTGTAGAATACATCAGGATTCGTTTTGTAAGGCTATCTTTGAAAGTGTGTTGTATCTGTGTTCACTAATAGCCGGAAAAGGGAAAAACCCCGATATCCCCCAACAGAAGAATGGATTAATTAAAGGTGATACATTTTACACAATGGAATTTACTCAACTATTAAAAAAAAAGGACACCATGAAATTTGTGGGTAAATGGATAGAATTAGAAAGAAATCTTTCTAAATGAGGTAATTCAGATCCAGAAGGAAAAATATGATTTGTACTCACATATATAACTCTAAGACCAATGGTAACCAAGCTACAATCTGTAGAAGCACAGAAGTTAGTTTATAGAATAAAAGGCTAAAGTATATAGAGATCTCCTTAGGGAAGGAAGTAGAATAGATACATATGGGTGGATTAGGGATTTGATTGGAACACTAGGATTCTAAAATAAATACATATATGCAGGTGATCTAAATGAAATCACCAAATAATGGGAAAGACAGTTCAACTGGCCATCCATCTCTTGTCACTAAATCAGACTTCCAGGATTGGGATCGGGTTACATCTATTCAAGCTGTTGACCAAAGGGGTCCCATTTGAGTCTACAAACAATGTGGGCTATTGCTGACAAGGCTACAAAATAAAGGCAAAGATCCATTGCTGAAGACAACACCAACACGAGTTATTGGACATGGAAAAGCATAGATTGTGCCTAACTAGAGCCTTCACTTACATCTTAGCACATTTGGTACAGTAATGCACTCTGCATTTAACAAAACAGAAATATAAATGCCAAGCCAGCCATGAATGCTTTGATCTACAGTGGTGTCCTGCCTGAAAATTATGCCAGGACAATGTGGGCACAGAACTTGTGGGAATAACCAACTAATATCTGATTTGACTTATGGTCTACTCCACAAATTGGAACCCATACCCTACACTGCATGGATGATCAATAACCAGAGATTAGATAGACCAGGGGCTTAAGGTAAAATCAAATATTACTGTTAATATATATATATATATATATATATATATATATATATTATGATTCCTAGTGACAATATGCTATACTTGTATACCAGTTCCTTACTCAGACAATATCAAAGGCCCACAGCCAGATATTAGACAGAGAGGGATAGATCTCAGAACACTCAGTCATATACAGGATGTCTCTAACAAATCTCTTCCCGAGAAGAAGAGATGAAATAGTGTAAGAGCTTGAGGGAATTGAGGATACCAAGAAACCAGGACCTCTAAATCAGTATGGCAAAGCTCACAAGAACTCACAGAGACTAAGGCACGCAAACACAGGCCCTGCAGGAGTCTTCACCAGGTCCTCTGTTTATATATTATGACTTCCAGGTTAGTGCTTTTATAGAATCCCTGGGTATGTGTATAAATGGATCTCTAATTTTTGTGCTTTCTCTTGGGCTTATTTCTTGCATTTGTTTGTCTTACCAAACTCTGATGTGTTCGTTCTTGTTTTATCCTATTATATTTTATTATTTGATAAAAGAAAGAATGTGTGATACGTTTTTATTTAATATTCTATTATGGTCTTTGGACTATTATTTCCTCCGTTAAGTGTTGTTTTGCATTAATAAAGAGACAGCCAATATTTATATTCACTGTATTGATAAAAGGGATTAAAGACATGATACCTCTAGAAGAGTCAGTATATGATGACTTTGATGTGCTTGAAAGATAATAAATGTCAATTTCTTAAAAGCACACTGAGCATTAAAACTGCTCAGGGTACAGCTTCAGATGCAAGTATGACACTGTTTCAACTGTTAGTATTTAGTTGTTACCACAGCTCATATTCTGCTAGAATCGTGGGTACTAAGGGAGGAATAAAAATATGGTTTTTGACTGAAAGCTAATATGCATCGTGGGCATTCCAGGACTCCTAATGTCTTGTTCCTTGCTTTGTGACATTGATCATTATGCTGCTCTGACTTCACTCTCTTAATTACTTGCTGTAGTAATGAATACACTGAGCCTTACTCATCTTGGATCCTGGCCCTCTCCTGAATCAGGGGTTTTGACTACTACGGACTCCCATACCCTTCTCTGATTGTGATTATCCTTTCCTCAATACTGCAAATTTACCTAAACTGTTGCTTTCAAACAATATCCCATTTTGTCCTTGCTGAGCAAGACCAGCACCATAAACCCTGTTTTCTCACTCACTGTACTAGTAGACAGTTAGCTGATGGTCCACAATGACCCATATTAAGCACCACAACCCCTTGTTAACAGACCTTTCCAATATTTATATATTAACCACTTGGGAAGATTGTTAAGCCAATTTAGTGAAACTGGGGTGGGGATTAAATTTGCATGTTCACTATAGATAACAATGGTATAAGACCATGGGCTACATTTTGATCTAGCAATATTTATTGTATTGGCCTTCCCTTATAGTATATACCAAGTTTTGATATTAACCCCTTAGCTGTATTGGGGAGCCTTTTAGTTTCTTCTAACATCTCACTCTCATACTACTTAAATTCCTGTGTGTCTTCTAATAAACTGTACTCAGGTATTGACAATAAGCGCATGTACTCTGCTATGAAGTAATCTTTTTGTACACTGTGAATATTTGTCACTCTCATTGGGCTAATAAAGGGTTGAATGGTCAATAGCTGGGCACGTAGAGGTTAGGTGGGGCTTCTGAAAAAAAAAAAGAGAGCACAAGGAAGAAGGAGGGTGAGTCACCAGCCAGATGCAGAGAAAAGCTAGATAAATATGCTGTTCTGACAAAGAAGTACTTCCACATGGTAGAGCATCAATAAGATACATGGGTTAATTTAAGTTATAGGAGACAGTTACTAACAAAACTAAGCTATCACTTAAGCATTTATAATTAATAATAAGTCTCTGTGTGGTTTTTTTTGGGAATTGGCTTGCTGTCCTGATGAAAAAGTCAGCCTGTAGAACTTTCCATATGTCCGTGCAATGTTCTTAATTCAGATTTACAAGATTCCTATCCATTGCTCAAGTTTTGCTACAGCTAAAATTTAAATATTTTCCTAATGATCTTTGCATGATTCCTGTTGCCAGAATGCCTGACAATGTGTAATGTTTAATATGTATGTTGTTAAATAAATTTTGAGCTCACAATCCTGGAAGTCTCAGCCTCTGTTGGGAAGTTTTCAGACCCCTTTTGGGAAAGCAGAATGCAAGTAAATGCTGAGGAACCCAAGGGAGTCAAACAAGCTGGCAGGTTTATTTACCCTGTTCGCTTTGTGAGCAATCTTACAGCTCTCGGGGGCATGGATCCTTCTAAGGCCTCCTGAAGGTTTCTTCACTGCCCTAAAACATCTCTTTTTTTGAAACCAGTCTTCCACTTTAGTGTTTTCAGAGCTAGGCTATTGTGCACCTTAGCCCTGTCTTGGGTGCTCTTCCTTGGAGGTCAGGCTTCCCTTGAGGACTGACAAGTGAATCAATAGTTAATTCATTTGCATAAGAGATGAAATAAAACCCCCATTGAAGCTTTCATTCTCATTAAAGTGTTGAAAAACAACCCAAAATGTCATTAGCAATTAGCACGGGTGGAAGGTTGGAATTAGAGGCAAGAAAACAAGCATTTTTCAGAATGTTCCACAATCACATCTGGGTGCAAACTATTATACTCTCTGAACATTTCTGGAAATAAGCCATTTCCACAGGCACAGAGCAGAAATCTGATCCTGATTTTATATTATGTTTTAGTTAAAGAGAAAAACGGATTTTTAAGTTAGCTCACTGGAATTGCCAATTACCCTAGTCAATGGGAAATTACGAATGTGTAATGTATGAAAGAATGAATCTGGTTGCAGTCTCAGCTTAGAAGTTAATATTCGCTCTGCTGCTTTGCTGATTGTGTTTTAGCCTTGCAGAGTCATGCATTTATGTTCTAAGAGGTGGGAAGAAAAAAAATCTCTAAGCACTCTGTACATCTAACACATTTTTTTTTTCAAACACTGAGGATTATCTTTAACATAAGGGTTTCCTAGCAAATTATATAAATATCCAAATCAAGCAGAATTGCTCCCCATTACCCATCCTTTCGCAAGCATGGCTCACCTGGCATGCTTCACACCTGGTGTTTCAAAGACTCATTATGAGAATCAGCACTGTTCTATTCTGTAAAGGCTCTCCCCAATAGTGATACCATGTGACCACGTGTCTGAAAGAACATCTGGGCGAGACTGCAGCTGGCATTGCCTGAAGTCCAAACTGGGCCACATACCTTTAGTTGGCACCATTTCCTCAGTGATTGAGTTGGTATTTTGTTTTCCTAGGTATTTCATTGGGCATCCAAAGAGGGAGGGTCTGGCCCCATAGTTACCCAATGTCTCTTAGAACTGACCTTTCTTGGCTACAAAAAAAAAAAAAAACAAACAAAAAAAAACAAACAAAAAAAAAACTGATATGAACAGCATCAGCATCTCATGACTTTCTGTGATGGCAGAGGGGAAACAGTCTCCATTCCATGGTGTAAGCCTCAAGATAGGACTACTGTGCAACCAATTCCTAGATAAATTCCTGACCAACATGACCAAATATGCACGAGTTCTACTGAGAAGTTGAGGATAAGTGTTCCTCAATGATGTCAAGAAGTCTGGAAGATCTCTACCAAGGAGCTACTTATAATTACTCAGCCCTGAAAGTCATAGGCAATGGTGTCCTCATGTATCTGCCTCCTTAGTTTTTATCCTAGGAGTTTCTTAGTATAAGGAGGGAAACTAACTTATTTATTGCAACCATATTTAGATACCAAATGCATATAAGGTAGGTATATTAATTATTAAAAATAAATACAAACTCTGAATATCATCATATAGAATACTCAAACCTTCATATTTAGGAAATAATTTCTTCTTCAGGGTATTTATTCACTGCACAGTTCTTCCTACGAGCAAAGTTCATTGTTGAAACCTTGCATCCTCCATCTTGTGTATTATCCTATTATGAATGAAAAACTTTAGCTCTTCAAATTTAAAGAATAAACACATCTCAGAATTTTATATATTACACATCCAAACAATGCAGCCAGTTCATTATGATATACCATTGATTATGAGATATGCAATGACCTCAAAGAGAATAAAGTGAATACCTCAGCATCCAAGAATTGATGAAAATCGCTAATGAAAAACAGAATTAGAAAGGTATATGATTAGAATTGTGCTAACTCAGCGAGACCTCTCTCTTTCCTTGGTCTTCAGTTTCCTTATTTACAAAATGATGCTCATTGACTTATTCAATTTCAGAGAGAACTGTTTCCCAGACTTCTTTCAAAGAATAGGATGTGACTGCAGCTCAGAGAGTTAAGTAGAATCCTCTTCCTCCTCCAGGAGACTTCACAAAGAGGAGATTCTTTGAAAGCAAAACCAAGTCGCATTGTTTTCCCCAGAGAAGGGATTGCAAAGGGAAACATTGACCTTTCAGTATTCTTAAAGCCAGAAGTGGACATAAAAATGAGTTACTCCCAAGATAAGAAAGAGTGAGGCAATATAGGGGGAAAGGCTACTGTGTTGTCCAACACATGCATAACCTTCCAAACTGAAGAAAAAAATAGTCCCAATCTTTATAAGAGCATATATCCCTGCTGGCCTGCAGGGATACCTGCTTTTCCAACCCTAGTATTGAATATACCTCCTTTCAGTCTTAGGAATGTTCTAGTTAAAATTATAAGGGATAACTTTGTCTTACTTATTCCTTATCTGCCATTAGTGCTTGCAGAGCCCTGATTTGGGGCTAACCTCACCTACACACTTCATCCTATTTCCATAGTGGTATAGAAGGTTCTTCTCTATTTGTGTTGCTTTCATTGGTTGAATAAAGAAACTGCCTTGGCCTTTTAACAAAGCAAACCCTAGCCTGGCAGGAAGGAGTGTTTTCTTTTTCTCTCTTTTTTTTCTCTTTCTTTCTTTCTTTCTTTTTTTGTTTTGTTTTTTGATTTTTTTTCAAGACAGGTTTTCTCTGTAGCTGTGGAGTCTGTCTTGAATTTTCTCTTGTATACCAGGCTGGCCTTGAACTCACAGAGGTCTGCCTGTCTCTGCCTCTCAAGTGCTTGGATTAAAGGTGTGCGCCACCACTGCCCAGCTAGCTTAGCCCCCGAAATAATCACATGGAAATTGTATTAATTAAAACACTGCCTGGCCCATTATATCTATCTTCTTATTGATTTAACCCATTTCTAATAATCTGTATGTCACCACGAGGTCATGGCTTACTGGGAAAGATTCAGCATGTCTGATTCTGGCGACTCCATGGTGGCTCTCTCTGGCTGCCAACACCATAGCCAGACCCTTGCTTCATCATCATCATCATCATCATTTTATTGTTCTTCTCTTACACATTACATTCTGACTGCAGTTTCTCTTCCCTCCACTCCTTGCAGTACCTTCCTCTTCCTCCATTTCCCTTTAACAAAAAAAAGCAGGCATCCCAGGGAAATCCACTAATTACGGCTAACAAGTTATAACAACACTAGGCACAAACCTTCATATTAAGGCTCAATAAGGAATCCAAGAACTTGCATGCTATACAATCACAGCACATATGCAGATACCCTAGCTCATACCCATACAGGGTCCATGTTTGTTGTTTCACCCTCTGTGAGCCCCTATTAGCCCTGCTTAGTTGATTCTGTGGGCTGTGTTCTTGTGGTATCTCTGAAACTCTCTGGCTCCTACAATCTTTCCTCTCTTTCTTCTGTGGGATTCTCCTGAAACTGCCTAGTGTTGGGCTATGGGTTTCTGCATCTGCCCCATCAGTTGCTGGATAGTGTTCCTCTGACAACAATTAGCCTAGCTATTCTTTGAGGATTTCATACTTTGTTAGAAATCATATTCACCAGCCGGGCGGTGGTGGCACATGCCTTTAATCCTAGCACTTGGGAGGCAGAGGCAGGTGGATCTCTGTGAGTTCGAGACCAGTCTGGTCTATAAGAGCTAGTTCCAGGACAGGTTCCAAAACCACAGAGAAACTCTGTCTCGAAAAACCAAAAAAAAAAAAAAAAAAAAAAAAAATCATATTCACCCCCTACCTCCACTCTTCCCAGACTCACTCCTGTGGAAGTCCAAAATTGTGAGCTTGTTGCACCTTGTCTGAAGTTCAGAGAATTTGAGCTTTTTCAAAGTTGTTGACAACAACTGTGGCTACGCATCCTGACCCAGGGTATGGCTATTTCGGTGTTTTGGACATTCAGATGGCCCATAGAGGTAGATCCATTCCACCTTGTCCAAGGATCAGACAATTCAAGCAATACTTCTGCTCCTTCTATTGACTTAGGGAGTGGCTGACTTCAGGATACTTGGTCTAGCTTAAATTCACTCCCTAAACAACAGAATGATTTTCTCAAGAAATAATGACTTGATATCTCAAGCATTAGGGCAAGTAACTGTTCTAGTTATCCTTTGTATCATGTTAAAAACAGTCTTCTCTCCTTTTCTATTGGGGTATAAAAGTGTATGGAAAATTAAACACAGGTTAACACAGAACTCAGTATGCAGCTACCCTCCCGATATTATCTTATGTCTCTGTGTTTCTTTCTTATCTCTGGTCCTCCTAGCAAACACTTCTAATCCTCACAACCCAGCCCTGAAATGTATGAACCTGCCATGGCTAGTAGCTGAGCAGAAATCACCCCCAAAAGGTGGCTCCTGACATATGGCAGCCCAATGTGGCATGGCTCCCAATACACTCTTAATTCCTTTCCCACCTATCTTTGTGTCCCCTCTGTTTTTCTTTTTCTTTTAAATGATAAACCCATAAAGACCAATATGAGCTGTGTAAATATTTTTGCATGTGGTATTCCATTGGAAGCATGGTCAACTTACCAGAAGCTACACTCAGAAAGCTGTCTCTCCCTCTTCAAGCAGCAAACAATTATCAATAGCTCCATAACTATGGGTAGGTTTCATGACCAACTCCCATCTCAACCTGAGATTTAGTCTGGCTTTAACTTGTATAGGTCATGCGTGGCGATAGGTATGCATCTATTTGCATTCTTCTACTTCTTACTTCACATCCTCTCCAGCATAAGCTATCATTACTATATTTTATTTTCGCCATTCTGACAGGTGTGCAATGGTGTCTCAGGGTTGGTTTGCTTTGCATTTCTCTGAAGAAAGTTGAGCATTTTCTTAAGTGTCTCTTAGCTATTTGATATTTGTCTATTGAAAGTTCTCTGTTTAGATCTGTACCCCATTTTCCAACTGGATTCTTTGGTATTTTAGTGTCCAGTTTCTTGAGTTCTTTGTATATTTTTGAGATCAGTCCTCTGTCCAATGTGGGGATGGTGAAGAACATTCGGTAGGCTGCTGTTTTGTCTTGTTGATCATGTCTCTGTGTTACAGAACCTTCTCAGTTTTAGGAGATCCCATTTATTAATTATTGCTCTTAGTGTCTATGCTACTGGGGTTATATTTAAGAAGTTTTGTCTGTGCCAATGCTTTCAAAAATACTTTCTACTTTCTCTTCTATGAGGATCAGTGTGGTTGGTTTTATGCTGAAGTCTTTGGTCCATTTGGGTTTGCACTTTTTACATGGCAATAAATATGGATTTATTTGCATTGTTCTACATGTTGACTTCCAGTTACACTAACACCATTTGTTGAAGATGCTTTCTTTATTCCTTTTTATATTTTTAGCTTCTTTGTCAAAAATCAGGTGTTCATAGGTTTGTGGATTGATACCTAGGTCTTTGATTCAATTCCATTGATCCTCCTGTATGTTTTTATGTCAATACCAAGCTGTTTTCATTACTGTAGCTCTATAGCAGAATTTGATTCATTTCCCTAATTTTGAATGCTGGTTTAGCAAAAACTAAGATGAAATAAAACCAATGAATAGGATCTAATTTATCAACACCCTAAGAAATGTACTTAATAATTACAATGCCAAATACTGTCCTAATCTTTTATATTCATTCATAAGTGCAACTCAAAAAGACTACTACTGTTTTATAGCTGAGAAAAGTAATCAGCAGAGAAACTAAATATTTTCCAACTATTTCACAATAAGTGGCAGAGTAAGTCATTAAACACTGGCTTCTGGCTCTAATGAGTAGGACACCACCCTGCCCTGCCCTTGACTTTAACCATCAATATGTGGTGGCTTCCACGGTTCTTTTGGGGAATCGGAAATTTTTCTAAAACATCAAGCTGCCCCCCCATCTTCCCTTAAGGATAGTAAAAATATTTCAGTCAGTTCTCTCTGTTTTGAAGATATTTCTTTTGTAGTTATTATCTATGATCTATACATCAATAGGTTCTTTGAAAACAAAAAATAATGTTCTCTCTTTTGGTGGCTTTAAAATCTATTTGACTAGTATACAAACTCAGAAAATGGCTACAGTTCTGGTATAAGATGAGCTGTTTCCAAGCACTCTATGCAAAGCTATATTATCCGATTAGTTTAGATTATCATTGAGTAAATATTAAAAATGATATTGTTAGC